>OZ024860.1:7379130-7391630 GCA_964017155.1 Oasisia sp. SBJ-2009
GGTTTATTCGTATAAAATGTGATCGTTTGTTATTAAAATGTGATCGTTTGTTATCGTAAACTTTTATTACGTATAGTATGAGCAAATTACACCTTGACATCTAAATACTATTTTTATATGGCATCTTCAACATTCACGTGTCGTAATATGAAGTAGAATTATTCAATACAACATTTGTTTTGCTTATGAATACATCGATATCGCCATAACCGCGCAAAATGGGGAATTGTTCATGGAAAAACCGACCTGACGATGTACGTAAAGTTAGCACCTTGTTTAAAGATATACATAAAAACGCGAAAATCAAACCTATTTTGTATCTACTACGACATGATCGATTGTGTAAATGTCTAAGTTATTACGTAGCTATCGGACATATATATATATATATATATATATATATATATATATATATATATATATATATATATATATATATATATATATATATATACGTACATACATACGTATAATATATATATATATAAGTTATTATTATATAAGTTATTCAATTCAATATATATATATATATATATATATATATATATATATATATATATATATATATATATATATATATTGAATTGAATAACTTATCATATATTTTGCGCAGTATCTGTCCGTCAACAAACGTGGTTTGTGATCAGCTAAGTGCGTTGCGGGGGGTCGTGACGGAAGCCAAACTAAAGATTTGAATTGGATTAAGTGTTCACATTTTAAGGCAACGACGCGTACTGTCTGTGACAGTTCGATAAAGCAGTCAAGACGCACACAATACGAGAACGTACGCGCAGCTTATGCTGCTTATCACATGTCACACACAGATACACTACAATATGTGCTTTCAATTGAAATGCCTATCAGGCTGTGCATCTGATGAGTTATTTGTAGAGTATCTGTATCTTATCAAGACGTTTAATGTCAACGTGCATCTGACCTGGGACATTCCAAGCACGGAACGGTGCGTGGGAAATTAGCGGCGCATGGAATACGCCAAACAGCGTTCCATCTCACTACTGTTGGGGCGCCGGGTGAAAGATACGTCTGTCGAGTTGAAACAACAACGAAAAGTTGCAGTAGGTCATTTGGGTTGTTTTCCCACTCTCGCGAGATCTATATGATAGATACGGTGCCATCTCTGTACAGATTACGAGAGTTCAACGTGACTTCCTATGCAGTTACGTCACTAGGTATTTTTCTTTGGTTACAATAGCCCGGACGCTTAATGCTGATAGCAATGCTACATATTATAATAACAGTTACAAGGGATGGTACTGTTTCGTATAAAATCATTTCACTAAAAATAACTGTATCTATCCACTTGTTTGCGTAACTTGAAATAAACAAGTGGTAGCAATTCAAAATATCGATCTATTTCGCAAACAATTCATCATTTTTAAAAATGAAAACGGATTAATTATATTAAGCAGGCGCTCATTGGCCAGCCAAGTACAGACAAATACAGATAACTAAATAAAACAAACGTTTTTATTACACGCTTTTACAGCGAATGCATGTAAACGTCTTGGCATACAATCTGAACGTCACAAACAGACGACGTTAATAAACAGACAACCTTCTCTTCGTGTTTTGTGTTATTGTTGTCGTCGACCCAACTACACTAAAAAGATTCATTCAAAAACTATGTTCGAAACCAAACGTCAGTGAATCGGCCACGTGACGCGATACACGTCACCTCGTCAACCGGAACCTCAGTCAATCAGTACAATGTATCGACTTTCGGAAGCGCAATCTGGGCGCGTTCGCTGCGTTGTGCGCTGTCAGAATTTGACACCGAACGTTGATCGTTTTGACAGCGGCGTCACCGCTAATTCGCTCGGGTCACATGAAGCATGTAGGGTAAATGTGCCGGTTATCGGACGGTTAGTGAGATTCGGACAGCTCAGTGACTTCACCAAGACCAAGATGGTATTACGTTTGTCAGGCGATGACACCGACATGCAGAATTAATGAAGTGGTGATGGTAAAAAATGCATACATGCAAATAAATGTAATAAGTTGCAAATTAAAATATGGCAGAAACGTATATATATATATATATATATATATATATATATATATATATATATATATATATATATATATATATATATATATATATATATATATATACAGAGGATAACACATTAAAGCACCCAGAAGTATATATATTTATCCAATGTGGTCCTCCACGATGTTATGGTTATGCTTCTTGACACTATAGTTGCTCCAGTCAATCTACACTAAATGATATAATATATATATATATATATATATATATATATATATATATATATATATATGTATATGTATATGTATATATATATATATATATATATATATATATATGTATATATATATATATATATATATATATATATATATATATACATTATATATATATACATTATATATATATATATACAACATTATATATATAACATATTATATATATATATATATATATATATATATATATATATATATATATATATATATATATATAAAACATCATATATATATTATAATTATATGTGGCCATAACTGGTCATTGGTTTGTCATTTCGTTCATAAATTGAACCACAGTATAACCAAAATAGTAAAATCAAATCCATAATATTTTAACTAGGTATATATATTATAATAGCTTGACTAACAAGACAACACCATGCAATACCGTGCACATAATTGAGACGTTGTCAACATTACCAGTATGTTACATTTATCAATTCCATATTTCGGGCAAATGATCGCGTATAAAATGATTCCATCAACAACGCACGTCGACAAAAAAGTATGTGTCCGTCAACTTGACACAAAATTATACGTTGTTAAACTTAACAACCTGGTTACCAATTGGTCTCGTTTTAAAACGTGCTTCTCATAAAATCCGAGAGGGTGGCGCTGATTTCGTTCCGTCTACGATTTCCCCTGGCCGTGTCGCTAGGTGCCAGCGTGGTATCCGGAAGCGTAACGAAGCTGACACTGTATACAGTGTCGTCAACCGCACACGACGCCGCCAACGTCCAACTTCCGGTCTACAGAGTCGGCGCGGTGACACTGCAGTCGTAAACACTCCTCGGTGAGTCGTGCGGCCCGCCGAGTACCAGCTCCGACCGCGAGGACGGGCAGGAACCAGTGACCAGCTCAGGTCACCGTACTGAGAACACGACACGTCTCACACTGTGTGAGCTACTTGTGACAGCCAAACCAAAGATCATTAATTATACGTTATAACACAACACGCAATAGCTATGATGTGGGAGAGAAAAGTAGAACTTCCGAGGGCGCCAGAGGATAACAAATGTTAGTCTGTCAACATGGCGTGGAAGTATACAAACCATAAACGACCGTGCTGGCTGGAGGGACTTGGTCGCTACCGTCTCACATGACTGCACATATACATTATGTCTTCACACAAAGTCTCACATGACTACACAGATACACTGTGTTTACTTAAAGCCTCACATGACTGCACAGATCCACTGTGTCTTCATACAAAGCCTCACACGACTATACAAGAAGAGGGTGGGGGGGGGGGTGAAAGCAAAGATATCTTACTTTCCTTGTCAAAGACACAATTTCGCATCAACAACAACAATTTCTTCCAAGTAACCTGGCCTCAACTAAATGTCTCCACAAGCCTCAAAGGTGACTCGAGTGACGCGATCTCCAATCCTCTCGCCTGTTCTACCATCCAACTCCCGCGCCTCACCTCGCGCCGATGACGTCACGACTGGCTCGGAGCGAAGAGAAACCAGCGGCGACGACGACAGGATCGTGGGAGAAACGGGAGACGAGCCCGGGGTCGATTTCTGGCGACTGGCAGTCGCCGAGAAGGCCACTTAAGAGATTTCGTCTTCGTTTACCCGGACACGAACCAGCGCCGGCGAGAGACGAGCGGCGCTAAACGAAGCAAGTAATCGAATTACCGGCTTCCGACTCCCGCCTAAAGTCTCCTCCGTACCAGACGCGGGGTGACGTCTTTATCGCCGCGAAACCCGCCGCCAGAGGGACGCAGCGGAGTGAGGGCAAAGGTCACCGCGTGCATTCGTGTATACTGTATAGCCAAACAAATCCACGGCTAACATAACCGCAACACTACGCTAAACAAACAGCAGTACAGACCATCTAGCGTAATATATGACCCCAAGGTCAGTTATGTTATCTCTGAGAGCACTACGAATGTACGGTACGGTACGGTTGGTTATATATATTGAAGAATCGATATTTTCTGTGGCGTGGTCTACCGTGTATATGTATACAATATCTTGCTTGCCATTTCTTATTTCTTAAATGCAGCTAGGTGTACTTGTAAACATCAATATATTTATCGAGCGTTAATTATACTATGTTAATACTAATAACAAACAACGGAACCGTTATGTAAAACAATGTGCCCGACTTTTCACACTGTCAGAATACCACGGTTAGATTTGGTATAGAATTGTCAAAAATGTTGTGTAGGTGCTGCATGCTACTGAAAATTTACATGAAATGCGCCACGTAAAACCAATCTCGTGTTTGGCTTATTTTACATGCATTCGAAGTAAATTATTGGCCTTTTACATACAACACAAAGTCTGTTTACATTAACGTCTAGCCAGCAACTGCATTATGCAAATGTAAACTATATTATGTTTTGCATTAGCAGGTAATGTGCGGTTTTCTTTATTTCAATTGAACCTATTTAAAATTATACGAAACCACCACAGTGTGCTAAAACAAATTTATTTTACAACGAAATGCAACGATCGTATATGTTCTCAAAGCACCGTCGGTGGTTATGTCACACACACGCACGCACGCACGCACGCACGCACGCACGCACGCACGCACGCACGCAGGTACGCACATGCGCGCGCATGTTACATGGCGCATTTCATATAAATTATATATATACACACACACACACACACACACACACACACACTCACACACACACACACACACACACACACACACACACACACACACACACACACACACACACACACACACACACACACACACACACACACACACACACACACACACACACACACACACACACACACACACACACACACACACACACACACACACACACACACACACACACACACACACACACACACACACACACACACACACACACACACACACACACACACACACACACACACACACACACACACACACACACACACACACACACACACACACACACACACACACACACACACACACACACACACACACACACACACACACACACACACACACACACACACACACACACACACACACACACACACACACACACACACACACACACACACACACACACACACACACACACACACACACATATATATAAAACAATTATAGTCAGTCCGATATCCCAAAAAGTGTCTCCTTTGTCACTCACGCCATGAAACACAAGGCCAATATAACGGAATGTTTACCACAGATTGGTCTCGTTAAAAGCTTCGAGGACACATGTAGTTCGGGATAAATATGTATATATAGTATCGTAAGGCCGCTACATACGGGCATTGCCTGCTTGTGTATCGTTTCACCAGCCCCCTCTACCGGTGCGCTATCGTGACTGGCATGCAGGTGAAGCCAGCCAGAACAGAAGCAAACACGCTGTTAATTTACGACGTGTTCATTGTAACTTTTGTCCCACCCCACAAACCAGGATTTGTCGTGAATGGGTAGAAAAAGAAATACGCCGCAAAGAAATACGCCGCCGCGTGTAAAATCGACTTCCTATCAACGTCAACCGCCGAACACTGAACTAGACGGATTGCCTGTGTGACGTGAATCACAACGCGGACCTGTCACTCGGAGACAATGGCAAGAGTAGGCGACGTAAAAACGTCCAAATGATGACGAAAACAGACCGCTCCCACATTGATCAACCAACTGCGTGGGTTTCGCCTTAAAATGTCAGTGCAAAAAAATTAAATATCCTCAGAATCTTGCAAACTGCCAGGTTTCCAGTGGTACCAACCAACATCACCGTCTTATAATACGGTAAAAAGTGCGTATTTATTCACACAAGTCTATGATTACGGCAAAACTGTTCAGCCAAGGCCTATAATCCGAAATAATGTTCATTTCATCAACAGGTTATTTTGGGCGATAAGTTTTGGGAAGCAAAATTACAAATACATAAACCGACGCTAATTAAAGATACACCATACGACGACCTCCTGTTAGTTTTGGTGTGAAATCTGCAGAGCAGCGATCGAACGCATGCACTGCGAAGTTTCGGCGTGAGAAACACCCCGCAATACACCTGTACGACCAGACTTCGCTATGGTTCGAATCAAGACACGGACCAATGACGTAACCGTTAGGCAACTAGTCGCTTTTCCATACAGGTATACAAAGTTGCAAATCAAAAACGGCCGATACCACGTGTTACGATTCTCCTATGGTGGTCCAACGGCGCCAATTTGCTGACAGACACCGTCAAAGTTGTAGCTTACGGGACGGTTTTTATGCATCTGAATACGTCGTAGTTGCTTTCTTGTGTATACAAATGGTATTACGTACAATGTACAGATTTGATTCATGCACGCTTTTTGACGGTTCACAGACGCAGCTAAATGCGAAGGCGTGCGAGTCAAGTGTGCGTGCAATTTCAAGATGTGCTTAATGGAATTTCATTTAAATAATATACGATTGCTCGTAATTGAACCATGGTATACCTATGTCAGCAATGGCGCGTAGCAACATAATTTATTCGTTGCTTTGTTGGTCTACACACTTTATAATGGTCATAGAGGCAGTTCAGCGTTATTTTATTAATGTTTGTCCAAGGATTTTTTGTTTGTCCTTTAAAGTTTAACCATCATGGCCACACACGTGCGCACGCACGCACGCACGTACGCACGCACGCACGCACATAGACCAAAAAAAACGCCTGCCCGCCGCCGCACGCACGCACGCACGCACGCACGCACGCACGCACACACACACACACACACACACACAGACACACGACAATTTAGTTCGATCAACATATTTTAAACGTAATTAATATCATGATGAATAACGTTTTGTATACAAACACAACATAAGCCTAATTATTATATTTCGATTTCGCTGACATTGCATTGCATCTACCAGACGGGAGATGAGAGAGCTAGAAAGCCAAAGAAACAGTGTGACACGTACGGGGAATAATTACCGGAGGGACATGTGGAGGAAATGATTAAACAATATAATTAACGGGATATAGAACCACGAAAAAACTGTTTCATACAAAAGAACACCTGCCGTGCAGAAATCAAAACTAGGACATGAATGAATACGTAGGGGGTAAGCGCAATCATTTAGCTGTCGCCGATTGACGAAACCTCGCCGCGGTTACCAGCGAGTACGGCACAACAGCGCGAGAGAACAGCTCAACCTCGTCCGCGCAGCACACGCACGCACGCACGCACGCACGCACGCACGCACGCACGCACGCACGCACGCACGCACGCACGCACGCACGCACACACACACACACACACACACACACACACACACCGAGACCTGATCGGCCTTCCTCCCTCCACGCCGCCGATGCCGCTATAACCACCCGTCTGCCGCGCGCCCCGACAGCGGCTGGTGACGGCGGCTGATGGAGGAGCCGCGGGGTCAAATGGCGCGGTTCAGTAAGCGCTCTGTTTGCATAAGAAGAATAAGACGGCGCTGTGATTTATCGCAGTAGCGCGTCAGGGGTAGGGAGCCCGTCATCCAGTCGCGTCTGCCCGGCGCGAGCCCTCGCGTCGCCCGCTTTGAAGTCCCCGGCACGACGGGGCTGGCGTACGCTTCCGACTCCATCGCCGGCATTCCCCGCATATCAACCAGGGCTTTATACCAACACCGAATCCTCTAATACGCACGGCAAAAACTCGCATTACACGCACGGAACAGACACCGAGCGATGCGACGCGACGGATGTAGTCCGGCTGAGCCGGGGAGCCAACTGGACTACTGCAGAAGGTGAAAAAGTCGTGCGTTGCCGCGAAAAGAGACAAGGTTCAAGAGCAACTGAAGATAATCTCCGCGGTGTGCCAGTGATGGGATGAATTCAGAAATGTATCGTTGGAATGAACAACTAACAATAACTTGTATATCGTAACCGTGTATTATTATTCTGACGCTCAACAGAGTAGAATCGGGTTGCGCCACGTCATGCACAAAGTGGACGCGCGGACGTTATTATGACGTCATTATCGGCGCGATATTTGGGGTATACCGTGGAAACGCAATCTTCAAAAGACCTTGAACGGAAGGTATAGTTAGACTTTCAGATGATTTTTTTAAAGGTGTGGATCGCTTTTTCGAGATGTTTCGCATTTTTCGTAAGCCGCTAACAGCTAAGCCTCGCGAAATACAGTTGATTTACTGTTGTCGTTTTTTCTTAGTTCATCGCAACCTTTATACGAGATAACCATCAGTATATTGATGTTGACTGTAAGAAGTATGCAATATATATATATATATATATACCTGTTTGTTTATATAATTAACATTATGTACTGATTATAAATTATAGAACATTATCCAATAATGTCATCACATGTATATTCTATGCATTGTGGCTGTGTTAGATGATGTAAATTAAACGCTACATTATACAATATATGACTAGGTGTTTTAATGCAATGTAGATGTTCTACTATAATGTACTGTACATGTACAATTATCTCACACTCCACAACGGGATTTGCAGAAATAAAAAACCGTTTTTGTAAGTGTACAAATTGTATATTATTATTAATAGTATTGTGTGGCACTTTCGTGCTCCACATAATGCTACGTATTCAACCATCATCGAATGCAACAGCGCGACAAATGTGCTACATTGCTGGTGCAATTAGCGACTTTATTTGGATCGCAAAAGTCACTTAAACAGAATAACTGAAATTAACATATATGCTCTTGTGTAATGTCATTGTGTTAACATTTTGATATAGATAAAATCGTGAGAATGACAAACCCATAGTAAGAACCGGGCGTATGTTACGCTGACCAGCGCAATGCAAATTCGAACACACGGCAATATAAGTAAAATATCAAACAACGCTGCTTGTTTATTATACACGAAGGTAATTACTATATTTTCGGAAAGCTACTAAATCAGAGTACAGCTGTGGCATATTTAACCAATAAAGCAATACTGCGTTAAAGGGAATAATAACAAGGCATTACATAAATTTCTTTTGTTGCATATACTTGAAGTATACTATTATATGTAACATTTGAGTGTGTTTAAAAAATACATAAAAATATTTATATGTTTGAAATGTTATATTAAATACAGCTAGCCCGCAGATCCCGCGGAGTTTTCAGATTTAATGAGCGAAGCGTTTTACCAACTATGACGTCATCCCAGCACCCGTAAAAGCGCGGCACAAATATGCATATTTCAAAAAGCCCACTGGCATTGCATAAAGTGTGGAATTTCTAATTCGTTCAAATGTTACATATAATAGTATACTTCATGTATATGCAACAAAATAAACTTATATAATGCCTTCTTGTTATTCCCTTTAACTACAAAACTATTTTTGCCGCGCTTTTACGGATGCTGGGATGACGTCATAGTTGGTAAAACGCTTAGCTCATTAACTCTGAAAATTCCGCGGGATCTGCGGGCTAGCCGTGTTTAATATCACATTTTAAACATATAGATATTTTTATGTATTTTTAAACACACTCAAATGTTACATATAATAGTATACTTCATGTTTATGCAACAAAAGAAATTTATATAATGCCTTGTTGTTATTCCCTTTAAGTTTAAATTATCACGCTTATTTTGTTGTACATTATCAAAATAAAGATACCTAAACAATTATGGATATAACTAGTATATCTACATCGTATACATAACATAACCTGGATATATATATATTTATTACTTTACTCACTGTATACTCGATAGATAAACTAAACGACTTTCTGAACATAACTACTGGGTGCTTGTTATCGTTCGAGAGGGATGCACTAATATTAACGGTTCTACACTAATATCGAGAAGAAATTATAACGTGGGTAACAAGGGTAATCTAAATGATCGTAACAAGTATTATTTCTACGTGTTTATTATACGAAAACAAATTTATAAATTAAAACCCAACTTTTCGTTGTCTATTTCACATAAATATATTTATCAAACACAATTACTGAATATATATATATATATATATATATATATATATACAATTGTATATATATACATATATATATAATTGTATATATATATATATATATACAGTTGTATATATATATATATATATATATATATACAGTTGTGTGTGTATATATATATATATATATATATATATATATACATATATATATATAATTGTATATATATATATATATATATATATATATATATATAATTGTATATATATATATAATTGTATATATATATATATATACAGTTGTATATATATATACAGTTGTATATATATATATATATATATATATATATATATATATATATATATATATATATATATATATATATATATACACACACACAATACAATTATCTTGATTTTTCACCTCTTTCAGTTACATTTTAATATTTTTATTTTATAACGTAACATGTTATAGATTTTATTTAGTTCACATTTATTTTGTAAATATAATTTTATAGGCTATTATTTTACATAATGTAAGCAGAACGAACAATTCACGAAACACAAATCAGCGCAAAAATATACCCGTTATTACAAAGGTTAAACCCGCTAATAACATTACTGCTGTCAAATAAATTATGTTTAGCTGTTTAGAAAATATTAAATAATTACTTACAAAGCCCGGCATGTTATTAGAGAGTATTGCTTTATGTTATGTGTGTTATTACTCGGTCCCGCATAAGTCGTCTAAGGTAGGTCCACAACGTCCGTTTCTTATTCATTAACATGTGCTGTTCTTAGCAGAGAACCTACTGTGGAAGTGTGAATAACACTGAAGGAATACTGCGCAGGAAATCGAGTTAGTAATCCCGAAAAAACACTTGCATGCTGTGTTAAATTTGCGGCAGCAAAATAGTAAACAAAATCATTCACTTCAATCATTCACAATAAACAATTGGCATTGCTATTTATTGCGTATTTGTACTTATTCCTTTGAAGCTGGGCGCTTAATGGAAAGTAAAACCGCTATTCAAATATAAACACGTACTTAAATATAATCTTATGTCAATTATCAATACGAAATCTTCTATAGGGTTACTTTTATCGCACGTTCTGTAGTGTTGCCCAGTGTAAACTAGTCATCGACTTTGCACCAATTTACACACGCGGACGCACTGAGATACATTGACCTGTAAAGTGATAGCTACAGAGAGATGATTCCCGGAAAGTTTACGAAGTTCGTTGATTTACAGTCTTCGTATAAACCAGACCTATAAAATTACATGAACAGCCAACTCGCTACACAAACACGTTATGTTATATCCGTGTATGACGTTTCTGTTATCTTAAATGCGTGTTCACACGCATTTATTACAAAAATAGCACAGCTGCATTTGCAATCCACTAAAATAATACATCTAAATGGGAACTTCGGAACCGTTTCATCCTAGTGTAAATAACTGTTATTATCATCGATATAACGGACTTAATGCCGCGTTTGGATAACGGCGAAAGTTATTAAAATGCCGAAACATTTGTAATTGTATATTTAGTCGCTCTAGAATCAATTACGTTATCATAAACGTTAAACTAATAATTAGACTAAAATGCTGATAATTATGGATGATAAAATATTACTTACGCATCACAAACTAGTCATTTCTAATATGTAAACAATGGATCAACCCTTGGGTAGTATATCAAATCATACAATTGTAGTATTGTATAATAGAAAGATACGATATTTTCCTCACAAGTTATCATTCATTTATACTACAAAGACTATGCAATAAACACATCGATGTAATTGTCTTAGACTTCAACTACCTCTGCCTATACCAAACTAGAATAAACGAGTTGAATTATCCCTGACAAGGCGGCAATCTTCGTTCTGCCGAAATGTTTCCAATGTCCCGATGAGTTTTTATACTCTATAAGATCGTGGGATTGTATGGCCCACTGGAATCATGACAAAGATTTATTTGTGACAACGGTAAAACTTGCATAACCATTAATCTGACATGATTACGAAAAGATCTCGCTGCTTTGAAAAAACATGACAAACGTGAGAATAGCGGCGTAGATTTGGACGACAAATATCGCGTCGATCGTGACGCAATTGTGTTCTATAAAAACCAAGCAATACCGGGTTTATATGTAAATAGACAACGTTATCGTCGGCGCAGAGGAAATAACTTATGTTAATCACCGCATTACTAACGACGTCAACGACAACCTCGTACAACGGTTGATTAATGCATGTAACACAACGGTTAACACCTTTTTAGCATACTTTAATTGCATTAACTGCGCCACATAGAGTGTGCTGTCATTCAACGGGTTCTAATGTTCATGCTCTAT
>OZ024860.1:7394130-7476630 GCA_964017155.1 Oasisia sp. SBJ-2009
GATAGACAGAACCTGGACGTATGGGAAGTGGCCATATCGTATCGTATCGTATCGTAACGTAATATATATATATATATATATATATATATATATATATATATATATATATATATATATATATATATCAAACGTTGCGATATCGCCCACTCCCCGTACGTCCAGTGTCTATATCACTACATTTTATACACATGTTATAGATTTAATGACCCGCGAATATGTTACTCCGCTACTTATAGTTTTAAATTAAGTTTAACTACCATTACAGTACCATCAAACATGTTACGATAATACTGATCATACTCCAGTCAGTGAGAAATTCACAGCATTTACTTACGTATGTATAACATATTGGTTGTGCATAGTAATTGTGCACAAAGATTGATGTATCATGTACGTCGCAGTTTGCTTACGTCACTAACACAATTATGCGCGAGGATTCCGCTTTTTCAACAATGCGCCAGTGACGTACATGATTTGGCTTACGTCACTGGTTCTGTGGTTCAAGATGGCAGTGCCCTGAATCCAAAGTAGCGTGTTTTTTGACACCATTATAGTATACTTAACTGTTTATTAACGATATTTGAGCATCATTACTGTGCACAACCAATATATTAAATACACCTGTAGTGTAAAAACGCTTTGAGTGGTCCTGAGGACTGGATACTGCGCTATTAAGAACTTGCCTTTACTTTTTACTTAAGTTAATACTGGAACCTCCCTGACTGACCCCTTTAATAAGTAAATACAAAGTATTGAGAGAACAACTATCACAATTCAATTCTTCTTTCCTTCCATCAGTCAAATGAAAATACCGTTATTTATTCCTCGCGGAGACATTCTCTTGTGATATTCGATAGCTAAAATGATTATTAAATAACGTATGTTGTACAAGAGAGTACAGTTCATACATTTTACAAACACTTAGGAGGAACACTACGTACTGCACCTTGGAATCAGCTCGTGCTAACTGTTTGCATTGATTTCGGTGTGCGCGTGCGTGTAGGTATATATGTGTGTGTACAGCATCGGTGTACCGTCTACGTCGATGCTATACGTACACCTTTCAACTCGGCGCAAACGTTGTTCTACTGTTTCTCGCCTTCTTCTCCAGATGTTCCCGCTCTGGGAGACGAACGGTTTACTTGGCCGGACTGCGAGTAGGTCCAGGGTATCGTGCGCCACTAACTGTGTGTGCGTGTGTACTGGCGGCTGACTTCTCGGACGGCCCAGTGCTATTCCTGAAGTAGTAGTCTACTACCGCATACCTTCGTGTTCTACGCATACTGCGGGGATGTAGCGATAGCGGGGCAGTCGGTCAGCAGAAAACAGATCGCCAACGGTCGTAGAGAACCGACGGTTGCGTACAAGTGATGGCATAGCTACATATAGATTTACTTTTGAAAAGGAAAGGACGAATAAGCATGCATTGTTACTCGACATAAACTGACAGCACACGCGAACGCACGCACGCACGCACGCGCGCACGCACGCACGCACGCACGCGCACATGCACACACACACACACACACACACGCACGCACGCACGCACGCACACGCACTCCTTCCCCGTAAAGATCCGGTAACAACTCGTTGTTTCTATAACTCGTTTCTATTCATAAACCAGGGCAGCGGAAACAAACATTCGCGCACGTGACTTTTTCGCAGCACCAATTGATCAATCTACGTACTCCATAACCACACATCAACAGCAGAAATGCCTCCGTGGTATTCACGTGGTATTTCTGAGATCTTCCGCACTGACGGCAACGGAACACGACCAATGAATACAACAACGCTAACTAAATTTCACAGAAACGACGGTGATTGATACACGGTCAAATTATGACGGCGTTGACAGACGTCTACGGTGAACATGTCAACGTGTGGTGACTTAACGACATCCGATGGCCGAATATGTCAGAGGGCGATTGTACGTGGAAGCAGAGATAGTTCTAGTAATCGTTGCTGCGTCAATTCTTAACTACTGTGTATTGTGTCGTAAAAACGCCATTGTGAAAAGTCGGATACGTCTTTGTCAATCAATGTTAGATACCTGTCCATATATATATATATATATATATATATATATATATATATATATATATATATATATATATATATATATATATATATATATATATATATATATATATATATATATATATATATATATATATATATATATATATATATATATATAATTTATCTGTCTGTCTCTCTTTATATATAATTATGTATATATATATATATAAATTATCTCTCACTGTCTGTAAATCTCTCTCATATATATATTTACACACACACACATATATATATATATATACATATATATATATACACACACATATATATATATACATACATATATATTTGCACCTATTACGGCGTCTTTCTCCACTGCGAGCTCTGCCAACACTCCCACCTACTACAGCCCTGTTTTTCCACCCACGACACCAAGCATACACTTACAATAATTGCTACATAAACCTGGAACAAAACACGTATCCCAGGACGGCACGCGGCAGTGACACACTCGTGAGGACGCCAGGCAGCGTTAACCGCTCGGCGCCGGTGAAGCGCGCGGCCACCCGGCCACAGCTCTCCGCCACGGCGGTGGCGCTGTCACTGACTCCTGCGTCACCGTACGAGAGTTGACAGCGGCCGCCGCCCGGGCAGGGGCTCGTGTCATTCCGTGTCAACCCTCGTCGCGGTGAAGCGTAACGAGACCACGCAAACCAATCGCGACAGATTAACTACCCCGGATTCTAGCCGGCTTATCGTGTCGTCTCCTCGCGGGTGAGATGTCTTACTCAGATACGTGTGTCTCGTTCGATTACTGTCCGAGTGTTTAACGACTGGTTTACGTTTACTTGAATTAGTTTAACGCTAAGGTATGAAACTGCACCTAAACAAACCCACAAGGGGATTACTGTATCATACATGCGTTTGTTAAATGTTATTTTATATTATAGTATGTGTAATTCGTCTAAGTTTGTAGTATGTGAAATTCAATATATAATGTGTCTTCAAATAAGAACATATCTGCATCAAAATGCAACTGGTAAGTCACAAAATGTGTTCATGCTTTATTTTATCTGTAAACAAGCATTAAAGTTGATCCTTTGAGACCGTTTGTCACCATTATTCCCAACATTAACACCGTTTGGCTGCCCACCGTTTTCCTAAACACCCTAACCAACTGACGTACAGCGCATCTACGAAGTAATTAAACACACATTTCACGCATTTGTTGACGCAACGTCTTTGAACTGCGTCATAAATAGTAATTTATGTCTGTGACTTGCGTGTTTCTGAACGCCGGCCGTGATCACCCGTCTACGGCCAAACCATTATGTGGTGAAGCACGCCAACACAAATCAAAATTACAATACACAATCTGTCTGTCTTATCTGTCTGTCTTATCTGTCTGTCTTATCTGTACGTCAAACCTTCCCTAAATTAATCTGAAACTATAGTAGCTCCTACGGCCGATCAGGTGTTCAGACTTCAGTCGACATTCACAGTTGAATTCAGCAGCAATAGATCATATATTATATGCGATATTTAGACGTTCACCAAATTCGGCCGATATCCAATAATACGCTGAAATTATCTACCAAAACAAAAGCCAAACACGTAGAGCGTCGTTTTTTCAAGATGATCAAAACTACGAAGTCAAAAAATGCTCGCAGTACTTTCTAGGCAATAATGCGTGGATAATACGTGGCGAAATCTGACCGCAATCCCGACTTAATGTATAGCCTTTATTATCGACCAGCGTGAATTCTACGGAGTGCGTAAACAGTGCTGCCATCTAGCGAATGAAACAGCTCACGCCTACTCACAGTAAGACTGATACGATGGAATCTATTACATCCTGTGGTAAGCTTAATTCAGCCTTACTGTGAATGGGTTATATACACACAACATACGTGAGCAATGTTCATAAACACAGTCTTGTGACGCAGCGACATGCAATAGTCATGTTGGTCGAATTACATACACATTACAATTTTCAACCTGAAAAAACCAAGAACAATTATCCACTTACCTTCGTCTTGGCTTGTGTAGCCCAACAACTCCACATCATAATTACCGTCAAAAGGAAAATATATTGTCTAGGATTAAATTAAGCATTCAGCTTGTCCACATCATTTAGATGTAGGGTACTTTATTCATGTTCGTCATGAAACATTTCAAACATTTCGTACCTAATATATGTCTGAATTAAAAAGACATTTTAAATTCAAATCCCATACAAATATTTTCCTTTTGATCAACTACTAGTGTGCAGCATTAAAAATGTCATTATATTAAATTGTGACAGTGTCAACCGTCACATGTACATTAAATAAGTAAACACGATTACGGGACAATCTCAAACAATTGCTTTGCAACATTACACAAAATCAACATGAAACATTGAATCTTGTCTTACATACAATTTGTCAGGTGCCATTGCAGTTGTCGTAACTATTAATAATTAAATAAAATTAATTAATTAATATATAATACACAATTTCCTGCATACTCAAGTTGGCATTTACACACTTTAATGGGACATTTTCGGGGGTTAAATATCCATCAATGTGTGATAATAATACATGCATTTTTTGACGTACATTTCTATGTACCTTCCATAAAACAATTAACGGAAACTGAACTGAAAACATTTACACGAAACCAACTTTGTTTAGTGTTTCAAATCAATGTTTTGAGATAATCCCCAAGTAATCAAACCTCACTACACCAACGAAACAATATAATTAACAGTATGATTCCAACATCTCTGTAAAGGCTAACAGGAACCATTACACTGGTCGTTGTAGTAAGGTCTGTTTAACAGTAACTCTGAGATGAGACCAGACAAATATTGCTATAATCAGACTTTACCTGGATTATGTACTCTCTATTACCATTCCTGTTTGCCAAATGTTCAGCAATTTGCTGATACAAAATATTCAGGTAATATGTAAAAAATATAATAAGCAGTTGTAAAAATTATTCTGCACAACTGTTGGTTAGACACATATACAAATGTGGAGTCATTTGATACAAACAACACTGCTTGAATATTGTTTAAAACGACCTGACATGTTAAACAGTTGCAAAGATATTCCTGTCAAATAAATATAGCATTTCTGTGTATTGTACCTATGTCAGTCTGGCTCAGAGTTCCAGTTTCACTATCTATTCATAAATGAAAGTGAAAGCTTCTGTGGTGTATTGTTAAATACATGCTGAAATATAACAATAACTTTGTGTTGAAACAAACTGTCTGTCAGATTAATCCAGAACTTGTTAAAGTATGTATTAACTATAAAAAAAAAGTACAAAACAAGACACATGAACAAGACAGCAGCCTTCACCTGACACAGTAAGACACTCACCTGAGGTTCTAGAGCCTTGTTGTTCACGTTGTCATCGTCCATCTCGAAGTAGACTTCACTGCGAGTGATGGACATTGTGCCAGCAACAACAGCACCGGCCGCAACAAGTTTACACTGGACGGACAGCGCAATGGGACCTGGTCAACAGAGGGCAGCACCAGGCAGTCATGAATTTCACATTCAAGGAAATCTACAGTTTCGTTGGTGAGCTAAATGGATGTCTTACAGGATATTACATGATTATAATTATTATTAATGTGTCGATTAGCTTGACTTAGTTCTTCACCTGCATGTTTAGTTGTTATTGTCTGTTAAAATCATTGTTTAGACATTTTTATGGGAAATATATATGTCAGCATGAAAGACTAAAACATTAACTAAAGCATTGTAAACAGACATGTACATTGAGACAAAAATAAGAGTACCTGGATCTCCCAATCTTTGGTTCTCCCAAGATATTTTTATTCATATTCATCAACCTGTGTTTCATATATGCACATATGTGCAGATACTCACTCACTCACTCACTCACTCACTCACTCACTCACTCACTCACTCACTCACTCACTCACTCACTCACTCACTCACTCACTCACTCACTCACTCACTCACTCACTCACTCACTCACTCACACATACACTGATGTTATCCACAAATACATATATGTAGTTAGAACACCACCACCCCGCTGTTTTAACATAGGGATCCACCTGCTACCCAATAATCCGCCTCAGCTAACCACAAAACCTCTCCATGTAATCTAGTAATTCATCTGTGTATAACTATTGACAAATCTACCTGTTTATGCACACACAGACTGACGTATCCACACAACAACCTATGCACATTGACTGACTAATACCGCAGATGGGCTTAGATGAAAAGGTTTAATGATGTGTGTTAGAAAATAAAAAGCACCGACTAACTCACGCACCGAGAAACATGTCAGAACTTATTACAAGCATCATTACACAACTGATATAAGCAGCATTGTTAATAGCAATATTACTACGTCTGTGCATGCCTGATACGCCAAAAGGTCTCGTCCTAGATTGTCATCATTCTCACTGGCTTTACAAAGGTATAAATACCTTAATTTCAACTTTTAACAAGGACCTATATTTAAAGGAACGAGCAACCCCAAAAATATAAAATTATCAAACCATTAAACAAAGGCTACTGTATCACATCCCATATTTTTTTATTTTATTCTTAGATGATTTAGTCAGTGTTTAAGGAGAATTACTGAGCCTATCTGGAGGCCGACATTTTTGGCTTTCTGACATTTGTGGGGATGTGATGTCACAGTTCTATTGCTAAGAGTGTCAAAAGAAAACAAACTCTCCACCCACTGAGGTACAAATGAGCACAGGCTGACAGGATGTTTTTGTTTAAATTAGTGTTAAGGTGCATAATATTCGTATAAAATTTAATCAAAACTAATTATGTGACTATATACTATATTGTATGATATATATATGGGATTTGTGGTGACCTTTGGGGAGTTTGAACATATTATGGGTTGCTTGTTCCTTTAAAGTTGCCAACAATGATTTAGATATATATATATATATATATATATATATATATATATATATATATATATATATAATTGTTTATAGTAATTTTGTTCTAATTTCTTCTGTCTTTCTGTGTTTTAACTTGCTTTTATTATGTTTAACTTAGACATATTGTAAAATATTTACACATTAGAACATATTTCATTTTAATTATTGTTTGTGTGTAAAGGCATTTTCCTGAAACATAAATATTCACATTCAAGTTCATGAACACATGAACGTGATAATTCTGTTTTCTAACAATGCAGAAATAATGACTGCAATAAAAAACTCATAAGCAGCAAACTAAATACAGTTTTATAAATTTAGATGATACTTTGAAACATCTATCATATACATGAGCAAACTTAGAGAAAATGCAATGTTTCATTCCCACCTGTAAATAATAACGCAGATGATACTCTAAAACTAAATAAATTATCACACATACATTAATAATGCTATCAAGCAAGCATACACAAAAAAGTAATAATTTTTGAGTCAACACAAGTCACTCAAAAATATAGTCATCATTTATAATAACATCAAATAAATGTCAAAGAAAAAAACAACACTTAAAAAGGAGATTGTCCATTTCAGGCTTTGCAGTAGAAACTCTATTAATTTTAACGTAATAATTGACCAATTATATTTTAATGAACCACTTGTTATTACTGAAATTGCTAGTGTTTGGTGACGAAGCAAACTTTTTACATGAGAATGAGCTATTTTCGAAGACACTGCCTTCAGGTATAGTTAAAAATGATATGGGAATATGTAGTACATAACTCACAGTCCTATCCCTCACTGGGTCAAGATCTTCATCAAAAAATTATTGAAGTCATTTTTCTGCAATTTGAGTGACAGCTGAACAATTTTCAATAAACACAAACTGTTGAATTCAAATTTTCTGCTCCAATGAAAAACGTCTGCGAGGTAAATGCATTCACGTAATCTAATGATTTTATGGGAAAACCATCGGACAACTTCCCTTTAAAGTGCATATTGCCCTAAGTATACAGCTCATACAGAATGTCATACATCCAGTCAATGCAAGTTGTGTGGAAGCAACAAAATCAAGAACATGATGACAACAGTGTATAAAAATGCAATCGCTGTGGGTACTGCATCTATGAGAAACAAAACGTGCAAAACAGGAACAGTGTATTGGGTCATACTTGACTTTCCAACGTCCTTTTCCTGCTGGGTCAGGGCAACCTTATCCGCTGCGTGAATGAATTCCAACCCAATAAAATTGATTCAACCTGATGACTAAATTAAATCAATCCGACGAAACCCAAACAATTTATTCAACATGATGAAACCTATCTGGTTTGCAGAACACACAAAAACCACAATATTACAGAACTACAGCATGAGGATTCCATCACCAAGCCAAAAGCTATTAACATTATCCAATCACAGGCAAGTTCGCAAGTGTATCTTTATAAAAATCTGTCAAACTTATTTTAACTTTGCAGGGCTCGAAATTCATCAAATTACCTACTTGTCCGGTAGAACCAAAGTCCATATAATTCACTTGTCCCATGAATAACTACATTTCAAAATCTACTTCTCTGTGATTTTTCTGGTTGTCTTGGCTGTAAGCAGCTAAGTTACGACAAGTAGTAGCAATTTTGCTTGTCCTGTGGCAAACCAGTTATTGCGGTCCAGTTATCACAGGCTCATGGACATGCTTAATTTCGAACCCTGCTTTGTCTCCAGTTTTTATGCTTACATCCTAATGAACACAATGGTCACTTTCCTGATAAAAAATCTCTACACTTTACTTAAACTTACAAGTTTTTTTGGAACATAATTTTACTTTTTACTCTAACAGGTTTTACAGAAGGCAATTTTACGTTTGGACGTTATTATTTTTACTCCTACTCAAGAATAAAATTAAACTAATTCCACTACTACTAGAGGAAGAGCAGTTTTGGTACAAACGTAACATACGGCCACATACCTGCGAACTCTACTTCTATCTCCCTCTCGTCCAGGAGAGACAAGTCTTCCTCGCTGGTGTCTTGTGTGTGTTGCTGAGCCTTCTGAGTGCTGGCAACAAACGCGTGGAAGGCCTCTCGTGCCGCATTGATGGCATCCTCAGTGGCACCTGGCGGAACAAATCAGAACTTCTCATATGGCGACTGAACTTTGCATTTAGTGACAAAGTCAGATTAATCTTGCTACTATCACTTACATATTTTGAATAATTTTTACATAATTTTTTACTTAATATCACAGTAATGTACAAACAGATACAACCACAAAACTGTAGATGAACTGCTAAACATAATTTTCAGTGTAGAATCTAAGATGACAGGTTGTCTGTTTCTGCGACCACCCACCGTGTTCTATGGCCGCCCTCAGGGTGGCCTCGGGGTGGGAGGACCCATGGGGGTTCTTGACCAGTCTCCTCTTCCGTCGGGAGTCGTCCTCCCAACTGTCCAGTCTCCAGTACTCCAGCTTCCTATTGGGAGGAAAAACAGCAAATTACGGTAAAGCTAAGTTCTTCAATTGTGCAATATCCTGACCTCAGGACTGCTCAAAGTTCCTTACACTTCACCCAACCACATTCTGGCATGTATGGGGACAGCTTCACCAACATTTATACATGCTCATAAGACTGATTTTACTCTTAAAAACAGATTTTGCTCTAATCGATTTTGCTCTTTAAAATATATTTTGCTCCTTAAAAATCACTTTTGCTCTTTAAAATAAATGTTGTTCCTTAAAATCTACATTGCTGTTTAAAATTAATTTTGCTCTTTAAATTGACATAACTCATCCTTTCGCTCTCATGTACTGAACACGGATGCACCTCCCAGACTTTCACTATTGTGTACTGGAAATGAGTGGCCTGTTTTTCAATCTTAAAAATGCTCCTTAAAGTTATGATTAATGATGCATTCTCTCTATAAGTTCATTTATTTTTAAAATGCATTGCCAACTAGCATATCAGAAGACAACATCTCAAGCAAGTGAATTAAGATATAAACTGGTGAGAGGTCATCAACATTTGGGAGTAGACAGACACACCTGTCAACGTACTGACCCACAGACAACTCAGGTTTCTCAGCCATTCCTACCCCCACTCACCCATTCAGTGAGTCTCCCCATGCCCCATGCTTATTCGCCATGATGTTCAGCACTTTGTCCCTCAGTTTGGATGCGATCACGTGATCTCTGCGTCGCGCAGACTTGATTAGGTGATCACACAGTTTCTCCTCCTCCCGTCGGTCCTGCATTGACTGGGCACACAGGGACTGGGGGGGAACAATATAAAGGTTTACAGTGATTGGCACACAGGTAAGTACAGGTACATTCTTATAAACACAGCATACTGTTCTTAGCACTGCTTAAAGCACTTCATACTTACTCCCTGACAGACCTATTCAACCGAGCACCATCTCAACTAATCCATGAAGTATTAAGCCATGCAGTAATTAATGCATAGTGAATACTTGTATATACAATATCCACCACTGGCTGTCACCAGGTACTCATTCACACAGCTGAATGAACTAGAGCAATGTATACAGAACAAACTTGCCCAGGGTTCAAAACAACCGAGACAGAGGATTCAAATGTGTAACCACAGTGTGTAGCATCCAGTCCTCAATACTGAGTAAAATGCTTCAAACGTTACTTTTTGGGAGACCCGTTCAATCAAACACCATTTTGACTAATCTGGGAAGAATTCAGCCACACAGTAATTACTGCACAAATAATATTCATATACACAATATCCACTACTACCTAGAGCCAGGTACTCATTCACAAAGCTGACTGAACTGGCACAGCATGGAGGTAACAAACTTGTGCACGCTTCAAAACAACAGCAAGGGAGGATTCAAATGTGGAACCACTCGATTGCGAGGTAGATATTACAACCACCAGGCCACCATAGACAGCACGAGTGACTGGAAGAGAAGAAATGGTGTAAATGCACCAGAAGGGCGTAAAAATTAAACGATGGAGATGAAGAAGATGTTAGACTCACCTCAAACTCTGCGTGTTTCTGCACATCATCTGCCCGCATTCTGTTGAGGATGAATTCTGCCTCATTCGCCACCCTCACTATGTGGTCTCGGGTGGCGTGGGAGAGAAGTCTGGCAGACAGATATAATAATAATAAATAACAGTATTTCTCTACGCCATATCTCTAGCAATAAAGCCATGCAGAGATGCATTACACTATACAGGAATACACAGATTACCTAGATTAAATAGAGACGTAGTTGTAAAAAAATTAGGGCCGTAAAATGTTTTCAATATAAATAAATTATTTTTGTCTTAATACTAAAATACTAATACTGATAAACAATAGTTAATTACATTACAATTTAAAAATAAAAAGTAAGTAATAAAATAGTTGATAAATAGTAGATATTAAGAATGTTCGGATATTATAAAAAAATCTTGTATACATCAGATGTATATATCAACAATGGGTAACATGACGTGTCAGCAACAAATGTCAGTGTGCTCTGTTAGAAAGCCTTGTATTATTTTTAAACAGGCTTCCTTTTTTTAAACTATTTTCATAATGGTGCATTATGAAGTGTGTTTTAACATGTTCCCTGGCAGGTAGTAGAGACAGAAATGACAAGTAAGTATATAAATGTATTGAAGCTTTTTTATAAATAGTTAGCCTGGACATGTGCACAAACTTGCCATGAGGTGGAAACTTTGGTATATTTGTGGCAAGGTGGCTTAGAAAAACAGTGAGGTGGTGCACCTCACTCGTCACATAGCAGGGGGAGCACAGTGGTGCTGGACGACTGACCTGCCTTCGTTGACCAGTTCAATAAATGCAAGGCCAGCGTGTTTCTGGAGGGAGTTCTGCCATTCTTGGGAGCAGAGTAGCATGACCAACTCCACCACCGATGTACTTTGTTTCAGGGTCACCAAACCTGTGGAACAACACACGGCTATGATGAGACCTCACGTGCCTACATACTAAAGTAATGTCCAAAGTGTTACTGTGATGGAAGTTGTAGAAACCATGCACTGGCAACCTGTCAAAGATATTGAATCAAAGGGCACATTCGATTAGCCAATAGTACATCTTAGGGCACATTTGTGGTCCAAATATAATTGAAAATATGTGCAGTTTGCAACACTAATTGCACCATAAAAGATACATAACATTTTGACTCCCCAGATTCCAAAATTAAACCGTACATCATACTATATTATATTATACTGTGATACACATTTTTTATACTTCAAAACAACCATCTGTTTGGCAGCAAATTAATCTGATCTGATAAATGATTGATGGTTTGGCATACACCCATCCACAGACCAGCAAACTAAGAGCAATTATTACAACTGTTTCAGTAGTTTGATGTTAAATTTGTACCAGTGGCGCCATGTGGGGGACTTGTGTATTAAATCATCTGTAACAGTAGCTCCCTCTGGGGATAGACTCACCATACAATTCGTCCACCAAAGAATGTAAAAATTATAATTCTAAATACAGCCCTGTACAGTGTCCACTGTAGTTAAATAAATAATAACATATAATAGTAAATACTTCTAATAATTCTACCTTCATGTTTTTAACACACTGCCAGTTCATACACCAGAGGCAATTGGTTCCATGACGCAAATGATTATAAAAGATTAGAAGATCCCAACTGAGTCTAACAACACAGGTAAAGTTCTACTCACCGCCAATGAGCAGTTCCTGACCATGTGAGCCGAGCAGTGTCTTTGAGAGGAACGGCGCAAAGTCGACAAAGATCTCCCTGAGGAGAGGAGCGACAGAACCGAGGGTCTTCTCCAGCCTCTCTGTCAGATCTCCCTGCTCCTTCAGCAGGGGCAGGTTCTGGAGATGTTCCGGGATCGTCGTCAGCTGGAGGTTCTCCGGCCGGTGGTGTCCGTCACGCGTGGCCGCACCCTCCGGAACAGATATAGACGAGATCGCCGCGTTGTTAATCGGCAATTCAGCAGTGGCGCCACCTGTGTCGGCACCGTTCGTAATCGCCTCATTCCCACCGGGGGCAGCTTCTGTCTTTGCCTTGGCATCGACGTTGTTTTCTTCACCCGTCTGGTCTGGTTTGGTTTCTTTTGGTGTTTGTTTGTCTTCTGAAGTTTCTGGTGTTTGTTCGTCCTTCATTTCTTCTGCTGCCTTCTCTCCATCCTGTTTCACATCCTTTGGTTTGTCGTCTCCACCTGCGGAATCCTCCACTTTGGTGTCTTCTGTCTTGTCATCTTCGGTGTCCTCTTTAACGGTGCCTTCTGCCTCTACATTCTCTGCTGATGTCTCCTCAGTCTTCTCACCAGTTCCGTTGTCTTGTTCAGGCTTCCCTGTTTCTTCAGCCTTCTCTTCAGGTTTCTCTTCCTTCTCTTCTGCCTCATCTTCTTTCCCATCAGCCTCACTTACAACCTCTTCAGTTCTGTCTTCTTCTTTCACATCTTCTCCCTTATTCTCCTCGCCATCTTTATCCGTCTTCCCAGAGCTTTCTTCGGCAGACAAGTCGTCCTTCTTACTGTCTTCTGGCTCTGAATAAACAACACAACAAATTCACAGGACATGCGACTGGTGCGTGAAGAGACTGATGATGGAAATATGGATTCAAGTAAACAGAAGAAATTGGCAGGAGAAGATGAAATTGACAGGAAAAACTAGTCTTTATTAAACAATGCATAATTTAAAACACCAGTTCTTTTCTTAAAATTGTTGTTTGGATAACAACAACTCTTTTTTAAACATAAAACTAATTGTATTTTAAATGTCTTCTTTTCAGAATAAATACTTTAAAGCTTTTCTTTTTCTATAAACAACTCCACATCGTATGAGACCATGGATGATAATGACAGAGTAGAAAATATATATTGTGGCTGCAGGTGAAGTCTAAAAAGAAGAGAACCTTAAACGATGATTAATTAAAAATGGTATTAAAAGAGTAGCTTTAAAAAATGGAGTGAAAATATGAAGAGATGATTTTAAAGGCTAGTTTTCTAAATGATAAGTAGTTTAAAAAAGAAGTTTAAAATAAAGCAATTTATTCATTAAAGGTAGAAGATTGAACAATAAAATATATTTTAATGTGAAAAGAAGACTACTAATTACATTTTTTAACTGACAAGTAGTTGTTTTTAAAGATCAGTTTAATACAGAAGAATAAATTTAAAAAGATTTTTTTGAAATATGGCAATATAATACAGAAGGGTATATTTTTAAAGAAGATGTGTAGATAAAGAAAAGAAAAAGCCCTCTTAACCTGTTGTCTCAGTCTTCTCTGCCTCCACACTGACGCTGTCTGTGGCATCATCTGACTTTTCCACAGCCTCTTTATCCTCCTTTTCCGAATTCTCCTCACTTCCCTCTTCCTCACGTGACTTGGTTTCACTTTCACCGGGTGCGGCTGCTGCCTCATCCTTACTTTCGGTTTCACCTTCACTGGATGTAGCAGCAGCTGCTTGTGACTTACTTTCACTTTCAGTGGACGGTGTGGTGCTGCTTGGTGTTTTGGTTTCACTTTCACTGTTCGATGCAGAAGCCTGTTTCTGTGACTCCTTCACTGCTGACTCAGGAGGGTCTGAAATAAAATTTAATAAAAATTGACCTAAAAGTGAAACTAGAGGGACACATTTAATTTCTCTTTAAATTAAAACATGGTCTCATCATCAGTTACACAAAATAAACTTGTTAAAATGTTATAATGAAAGAAAATTGGGATGAACATTTTTAATGAAATGGTAAGAGTGTATATGAAACACTAATCCTGATTCCAAGTTGGGATGAAAATAGTCATTGGCCATGTCCATTTTTACAAAACTAAAAGATAATAATACTCATTTTCCATTGGCACAGGTCCTTTTATGTTGTCTTAATAATGTAAATAGTATTTCTAGAATGCAAGCTAGCACAGACTACATTCTACTTAACATGAATATCGATACAATCAACTGAAATGCATTCAGCTTAATGTAAATACTGACAAAACTGTAATTTGTAATGCCTTCTACTCACCACGTAAGCTGGTACATATTTAACATGTAGGCACAAAAATAATGTGTTTTAATTAACGCATAATCGGCACAACAGTAGCACGTTACATTAAACAGGTAGGCTGGTACAACAGCCAAGCATTTCACCTCACATTCTGGGCGGCATAACAGTAAATGGTTACGCATAATAGCTAACGTGTAGGCTGATGCAAGAATAACACATGTTAAGTGCATTACTTAACATGCTGGAGCACAACAGTAACACATTACGTTTAACATGTAGGTTGGCACAACAGTAAAACTTTAAACTTTGCATGCTGGCTGGCACAAAAGTAACACATTCTCCTTCACTTGCAGGTTGTCATGGTAACAACATACAGGCTTACACCCACCAAGGAGAAACAAATCACGAACATCAGTTTAATATTATCATCATTACGATATTTTCACCCCAAATTCGTTCCCGTTCACCAACTAATATCTGTTACTGCCAATTACCCCATTGTATGCCGCAGATGATAATTTCCTGATAAATTTATCAACATTTCACCTGGAATGATGTCATTCAAATGAGTCCACTAAAAAAGGAAATAATTCTAAGTAAATTTGTTTTTGTTTTTGTTTTTACATACAACACCATTAGGTAGATCAGAGGCCAATGTTCCAGGGAAATTAATAAATGCAGAAACAGTGGACCCCGTCACCTGGGAGATGATTCACATACAGATCTACAAAGTTAGCATATTATATACAGTGTATATAAATATATATACATCTAGACAATTGTATCAAACAGGTCCTGAGCACAGAGAGTGGAAACAGACAGCTTGAAACTGAAAGTGAAACTGGGTCGCAAAAAGACAACCCTGCAAAGAAATCTGGAAAAACCATGACAACTAGGGGGAAGGGATGGACTAAGGAGAAGCTGTGACCAAAGGCTGAGTGAACGAGACCGCAGCCTTGTGGAAGGGAGTGGCCAGGGAAAGACAGGGGAGTCCTGCAGGTGTAGTGTCACTCTGACAAGTGGCAGTGTATGTGACTAGTGTCAACTAAAGAGCAAAGAGAAGACACGTCTACAAGTAAGGTGTAACACTAAGCATGAGTCAGCCAATAGATGGGCCAAACACCGGGATCAAAGGCTGGAGCTAATGGCCAGGGCTAATGGTCATGTGTTATCAGTGGCCAGGCCATGAACTAGCCATTCACCTGGACCAAAAACTAGCTACATATTGGTCTGGACCAAGAACTAATCAGTGGCCATGGTTACGTACTAGCCAGTAGTCATGGGCACAAACTAGCCAGTAGACAGGGCTGCTAACCAGTGGCCACACCCAAGTCTTAGCCAGTGGCCTGGGCCACATGATGCCGTGGCCTTGTACACAGTTGGAGGCAACCAAAGGAACAACAGTGACACAGTGAGCTGACCAAAAGGCATGCAAATGTGGAGGGACAGAACTGAAAACGACATCTACACAGGCTGACCACTGAGTGACCACTCGCTACACATGCACGGGTGACTCTGTACCTTCAGGACTGACCAGAGTGGTCACTGCGAGAGTCTGACCACTGTACATTTGGGCTAGAATGCCCGAGGTGTCGTCCACCACGATCACTTCCCCTTTGACCTCCTCTGTGACCGCGGGAAGGACAGCGGGAACACTCCCTGCTGCCTTAGTGGCCTTCCCCGCTGCAGGGAGGCAGAGAGAGACTTCATCACAGTTTGGGTATCTCATAAAATATTTATTTTTAATTATATGTGTTTGGAAAATACTCCCTGAATCTGTAGGATGATGCATACAAACTTCAACTTTTTTTAGTTAATTTGATCAACACATTTAGGAGATTAAATTAAAATATTTGAAGCTCATGTATATCATCGTTTACATGTTTTTTCTCAAAATACACAACGTACAAAAACACCCTAATATAAAAATGATTGTTATTGTTATGACAACAGTTTATTTCCACTGTTTAATTTACCAGTGTTTACTTCCTAAGGTTTGTGGGTTTCTATCTATCAAGCTATCTACATACCTCCCTCCCTACCCAAACCTTTTCATTAACCACAATTTACGACATAATAAAAAACTGGACGCAATCTAAAATTATATATAAATTTAGTTATTTCCAGTCATACTTCAGCACACAGACAGAAAGATGTCTTTTCACTGTGTCTCCACAATCACTGTCCAACCAACAATGCAAGTATTTTGCGAGATCATCATGTATTACCTGTGCTTCGATCTTCCTCCAGTCCATTAGGCTGTGGAGTAGTTGGGCCGGTGCTGCCACCTGTTGGTGGCTCAAGGATGTCACGGTACTTCGACACCATGAGCACCGAGACGAAGTATACGATTGCCAGTGCCAGGAACTGCGCCTGCTTCGTCTCCTCCTAGTGACAACAACATGAACTATTTTGTGTATCAAATAATTAGAAGAAATGAAAGTAACTGTTTGTAGGTTCAAATGTACATTTTAGAAGTCCTGTGTAAAAATACTGGATTACACAAGTGAATAATTATGTAAAGATGAATGTACATTTTATATACCTCGATATGTATATTTTATATGTATATGTAATTATATATACCCCTTATATATACCCCAATACCCTTTGATAGTCAAAAATTTCCCATTAACTAAGTTTAACAGAGCAGACTTCTTATTATTTTAGCTAATTCTGGATAGAGGAGCACACTCCGTCCCTTTAAAAGAAAGCAGTCTGTTCCTATATTAAGAATTAACCAGCACAGTAATTTGCAAGAAACAGTTTGTCATCGGAAACGTGGATAAATTAAATATTAAAGGATGAAGGGTTAACTCGGCTCACTGCCAATATACTTTGTTTTGAAACTGGACATTTGTTTATTATCTGGATCTGTGTCACATAGTGAAGATTTTAAAACTGCGAACCTTGTTACAAGCTTCATAAAGTAACTAAACACAATTTAGCTAGCAGTATCAATCTATTTACTAACTACATTAAATAAAAAATTAAACTTAGCAACGGACACTGTCCCTTTAAGTGTCTCCATGGCAACACTGACCACGTCTCTGTAGATGACCGCTCTCAGCCGGTTGATGTCCATGTCCTGCAGCAGTTTCTCGGGGTCCTTGACCGCGTTGTTCAACTGCGCCAGATTCTCCAGCATGTTCTGTAACCACACTCATGTATATACCACCCACAGATCCATCCATCATGTGACCTGTTGCCTAGCAACGAGGCCCGTGAAGCTATCAAACATGGATGCCAAATGTGTGGAGTGTTCAGACATTTCCTCAAAATTCTAGCCCCAACTATAACACTACATTTGCAAGATACTGAACATGGATATATTGTAGGTTTCAGCATCTTTCACGGTGTCACGAAAAATTACAAAAACAAAAGTATGGAAAATATTACTCATGATCCCAAGATTCGAGCAGACAGCAGTGAAATGTATGTTTTCATTCTTGCTGTCTCAACAACATTCATTGAAGGCAGATATCCTTGTCTTATCTGGCAAAGGCACATTCCAGATAGTGGTTCTTGATAACTGCATGGTCACACGTCATTGTTTCCTCATAATAATTTCCAAATATACACGCCCCTGTCACACACTAGAAACGGTCACTGCCATGGTGATGGATAAGCAACTGAGCTCAGTAATAACGTCAACATGGCCTGATGGTTATATATCGAATAGTGGCTATCACTAACACAATTTTTATATTGAAAATGTTACACTTGTACACACTCTTGTACATCACCCCAACTCTGTGACGTTAAAGGTCCTACCTTAGAAGACGGCTGCGCCCCTTTGATCAGGGCCTGGATGGGGTCATTCTCTGTGTCTGGTCCCTTGATAGAGGGCGACCGTGAGTGGGGTGTAGACGGGGTGCGAGGGGGGTATCGATGCTGACACTCCAGGCAGTTCCGCACCGCACAGGTGCACGCTGTAAACACCAGATGGCAGCACCAGTCAAGTAACCAGTCACATCATCTGAGGTTGTTCATCTTTTAAGGCCAGACACAGCAGAGAGATGGGATTATGTTTTAATTTATGCAAATAGTCCAGTTATTTCTTTCCAAAGTGTGGAATACATATAACTGAGTAAAAATCGCATAATTACTCCTGTGAAAATATTGGTTTTCAAATACAGAACATTTAGAAAAAATGCTTTTGAAAAAATAGCCATCAAAGATTTTATAGCATATACGCTTACTTCATATCGACATGTCTGATCGATGAATAAAAGTCTTCTAGATGTATGAAATGATTAACTGTAAACATACAAAGCTATTATAAGCAGGCATAAAAATTTGGGTAATTTTTGCCTAGCTTTAAATAAAATGTTTCACTGTATGAATATGACTGAGCATTGACATCAGTAACCACATACAAACTAACAAAACACATCTTTAATCATTTTCCATTTATAACTGTTTTAACACTCTCCCCACTGCTTTAACCCTCTCCTCACCACTGTATCCCTCTTCTCACCACTTTAACAATTTTCTCACCACTTTAACCCTTTCCTCACAATTTTAACCCTCTCTTCACCACTTTATCCCTCTTTTCACCACTTTAACTGTCTCACCACTTTAACCGTCTCCACTTTAACCCCCTCCTCACCGAGTCTGAGGCACTGTCTGAGTATGCCTCCACTCGACATGTTCTTCTCCTGCTCGAGTTCAGCGAAGTTGAGTGAGCTGGCGAACACGAGGATGTCTGTCATGTTCATGAGTCTCTGGAGGAACGACACGGCCTGCTCCACCGGCAGACCCTGGCTCGGCTCCAACATGTCTATCTCCCCCTGAGGAGAGCAACAATACGAATAAGTAACATGTCTATCTCCCCATGAGGAGAGTAACTCTAGAATTAGTAAAATGTCTATTTCTCTAGAATGTCTCTAGAATTAATAACATGTCTATTTCCCCTGAGGAGAGTAACACGTACAGATAAGTAACGTGTCTATCTCCCCCTGAGGAGAGTAACAATTGTGGATAAGTAACATGTCTATCTCCCCCTGGGGAGAGTAACAATTATGGATAAGTAAAAATAACTTTATTAACGTTTTAATTGTTTTTAATATATTAACTGTTTATTTTAAGAGAGCTTACACCCCTCCCCCCAAGCGCACAAGCTTCATTGGCCTTTAACACCCCGCAAGCACCCAGTCCAGTATACGGAAGAAGAAAATGACAATCAGCATCAAGCCTCATCCCTGACAGACATGGAGACAAGAAATGAGTCCAGCCTCATGTAGCTCACACTTACCGTGGGGGAAGTGGCCGCAGCCAGTAGAGGCAGGAGTCCACCACAGGCTGTCACCAGGTTGTCAGACAGCTGGGAGATCATGTGGGTGACGTTCACGACAAACACGTGGTTCTCAGTGCCGTTGACAAAGTCCAGGACTGTCTTTGTTGTGTGTCTACAAGCAGAGGTGGCATCCGGGATGTAACCATTTGCAACAACAATTGAGACTATCATGTCAGCGGCTCATAGATAAACATGTACGACAAATCTGAAAACCTTAATATATACAATTGAAATTATAGGTAAATACTGGGGGTAGTTTTACTATTGAGATAGTATCAAGTTAAAGATTCAAACGACTTTATTGTCCATTTAAAAATATCACATTAAAAAAACCTGGAATTTGTTCATTTTGTGGCTTAAACAGACCTCCTGATTTGTATGTCAAAAAGTTCAGTGTACCAATAATGATATCTACTGGCAGTAAATACTACCGTGAAAATGAAATCAAGTCTGGCGTGTTGTCACACACCAACAATAAAGGTAACAAGTGTCACTCACGTCTTCCACACTTGTATGTCCTGCTCCAGGGAGAACAACAGGTCCGACAGCAGCATCTGGTGCAGATACGACCAGCGGAATTCTGGGATACGGAAGGGTGGGGCACGCGGCCCGGGGCTGAAGAGATGTCTGCCGGAGCCGTGGCGAGAGGGGTGGGGTGACTCGAGGGGGTGGCCGCCCTCAGCCCCCTCCCTGGTGTCTGTCGACTCACTCCTCATCCCCGTGATCTGGGTTTCCTTCACTTCCGCCGCTGCTTCCCCCCAGGTCTGGGGCTCCGAGGGGCTTCCCTGCTTCCCTCTTTCTCCGACTCCCACTTCTCCGTTCACGTGCTGTTTCTCTACAGTCGTCATGGCAATGTCCTTCGATTCCCCGCTGCCGTCCTCCGATTTCTCACCAGACGGCGCCGTTTTCTTGGGGAGGGTCGGCGTGGAGACGTCGTTGACGATATCGCTCTTGAGCTCCTCAATGAAGCTGACAATGGACGGATCGAAGCCGAGTATCTCATAGGCACTCGGACTTCCCTTCCCCTCTACTGCCTCTGCCCTATCTTCTCCCTCCCTCATTTCTACGCTAACATCACCCACATCTGTCTCCCCCTTCTCCGCCGATGCTCCCTCCGTCTTCGTGGTGTCACTAGTGGCGCCATCTTGCGGCTTCTCGTCGTGCTGGGTCGCCTGGTCGGCGGTGTCGGGCACTTCGGTGATTATGACCTGCGGTGGCGCCCTCTGGTTGCTGATGCCAGAGATGGTGCTGACGGGGTGGTTTTGTCGGATGGCGGGGTCCGAGATAGAGTGGAGTTGTTGGCGCTCGTACTGGTTGTACATCTGGGCCATGTGGATCTTGAAGTCTTCGTAGGACACCTGCAGTCATAGACAACATAACATGTGGTGTTATACAAATTCACAATGACACACAAACATAGAGAGAACACAAACACACACAAAGTCAGACACACATGCACACACACTCATGCACACATACATACAATTTCACATACACACGCATGCACGCACACACACACACACACACACACACACACTCACCCACCCACACACACACACACACACACACACACACATACACACCCACCCACCCACCCACCCACCCACCCACACACACACACACCCACTCACCCACCCACACACACACCCCCCCACACACACACACCCCCACACACACACACCCACACACATACACACACACACCCACACACCCACACGCACACACACACACACACACACACACACACACACACACACACACACACACACACACTCACCCACATATGCAAACACATACACATTCATATACTCACACCCACTGTATTTTACAACACAGATGTCCTGTGCCTGTGCCGGCCTCGAGACTCACCTTTGAGTGGAGGATGGCAAGTGTATCTATCCACACACGCCAGCCTCCGTACTCAAACTTCATCGCGTGATGCAGGAGCATGCGGAAGAGGGACATCACCATGTCTGTGATCCTCTTCTCCTCCCCAGTACTCGGGTAGATGTACGCCATCGAGAACAGCCAGTCCTGCCACACCGACATCTGCAGTACTGTCCTGTAACCATGGCAATACACAAACAAATGTCACATCACGTCAGATACTAATAAACTACCTATTATAGCACCCAACCAAGGAAAAATTGCTCTCAGGTTCCTTACAAACGTGTGCATACATACATAAAATGATGTACCAAGGAAACACGTTAAATATACCTAAAATACAGTCATTAAAACTTTGAAAAATATAGATAATTAGGAAAAAAAGCACTGTACATATAGTAATTGGAGCAAGATAACTACCCTAAAAACAAAATGTAGTAAAATTAAATCATTTGATATGAACTGCTGCGGCTAGACGGGGCAGTAAGAGTGCATTTGTACCTGCGGTTCTCGCGGTTGTTGTTGCACAGAATGGTGAGGTCTGAGAGGAATCGTCTCTTCACGTCCATCGTCTGTGGCGTCAGCTTGGACTGGCGGATCAGTCCCGCCACCACCTTCAGGACCGCTGAGGACAGAGAGAGGGGAGAGTGACATCATCAGCCTAGTATATCATCATCTTATGTACATTGAACACTGACCAGTCTTATGGGTCTGTCTACATCACATGTCGTGTGTTATCTTTATGTTACTGCACTAACTCTGGAGGACAGCATCTCCTCCTCGGTGCCACATCAGATAGTTAATCTTAGGTCTACATTTACATATGCCCCATAAACAATGGACTAACAAAGTGGTGAGCCACTCTCTAACTCTGTCGCATGTCACGTCAATAAATACATGTATTTTAGTCTTATTTGAATATTTGTTGAGAACAATTTGATTCTGGACACTGAAAGACAAGACTGTATGGTATGCATTTATGCAAGACTGTAAGGTATGTTTTTACCATGCAGCATAGTATTACCATGAAGGGGGAATTACACTTAGGGGTACAGGGTGTATATTGTATATCATTATATTGTGCTGTTTGTGCCTTAGTGTCCCGAGGTGTCTACATTAATGCTCCACAGTGGCCATCTTATAGATTTGCTCCTGTCACCTTGTTTGTTGCTCTACGGGTCGATCTATTTAAATGTCAAACATACTGAATAACTTACACGAGTTCTCGATCTTGTAGGAGACGTCAGGCTCCTTGTGTGTGCCCTTGATGAGTTGGTTCGACACTCGCTCCGTCAGCAACTACAAGCAACACTGTCTGGTTATCTGACACCAACACTAGACAAATAAATTCGGTTTTCAAAATTAAATAATTCTGGGCAAAACATGATCATTAGTTCATTTTAGACATCACATATACTGTATACATTTTAAGATCTTTATAATAATAATAAAACCAAACAAATTTTTTCATTGTAAGTTGGGGAATAAAACTAAATAAAAGATATGATTACTGATCATGACTTTATTGATGGTCAAATTAAACAAATGTCCTTAGAATATTTTACCTTTTTTCACTGACAATCTTTCAAATGTTTGCAATAGGGTAAGACACCGACAATTAAAAATTATGTTAATAATAATAATGTCAAGTATATATATATGAAGGCGCTCAGGGCACATATGTACATATTTTTAGGGTAAAATATGATGATAACAAGGTTGAAATACACACCTCAAAGAGAGCGTTGTAGGTGGCCATGGTGAGTTGGCTGGTGTTCAGCAGGAGTCTCTCCGTGAGCAGAGAGAACAGGTTGTGGGGACCCACCGTGTCGTACTTGCGTCTGCAGAAACAAACATGTCCATTACGATGACAACAAGATGATATCTTTTCAAGGTCAACAAAGGTCATGGCGATTAGGCTACACAATGTCAGCAAATGTTGGGTCTATAGGCATGAGAATTGAATACCTTCTGTTGATGGAGAAAAAACAAGAATCTGCTGTATTGTCAATAAATGCTGTAAACAACGACATGTTTGCACGTATATTCACTCACATAAAACTAGCTATACATTCTGCTATCAGGTATCTGTCGGTAAGATAGAGGGCATAACTACTCCATAAGACAAACAACACCTAACATTTACAGAAAGCGCATGTGCAAACAAGTTTATGTGAACAAAGGTGAACAAAGGCACAACTGCTATTTTACAGCACAGTAAGTGACAGATCATTGAGAAACTGAATTAAATTAGATAGATAATTAAGACGTTACTATGATCATTTAGTTCACCACCATAAAATCTATTTCAACATATATACTTTTATCTCCACACCAACCATCATGGCATGTTTGCACATAAACTTCATATCTACTAGCACCGTACTTATGTTAATATACCACAATGTATTAATGACTTCAACTGTCATGTGACAGGAAGTGACCTTTGACCTACTTGTGAGTGCTCCTCATGAGGAAGAAGCCAAGCAGTTTGAGGGCCTGTATCCTGATGGCTTCATTGGCTGAAGCCAGCAGCTTAAACACAGTCCTAGAAATAAACACAAAATACATTAAATATTCAGACATCAACAAACCATTTTCCAGTGTATTTAATTCAGGCTTCAACAACGCTATCTTATATTAGAAATTGTTGTGATGCCATAGAAAAATAAATTAAATTGCTGTAACTTCAGTTAGAGCCACTTTTAATTATAAGTTGTCCAAGATCCCCCCAAGTTCCCCAAATGGCTCAAGTAATATAAAAAATAAAAATTCACACACATTCCCATTGATACGTCTACATAATAATAGGCCTCAAATAGCTGAGGTTATGTAGATATATACAGATCATGAGATGTACAGAAGGATGGATATAGACATATAAACATCCATGCATGAACTCACTCACAGAACCATATTCTCATTCATAACACAGACGTTCAAAGACGCCACTGTTTTCAACTTTATTTTGTAATCTAAATGCCAATCGAGTGAACATGCCAATATAACAGTGACTGCAATGACATCAAGGGTCCTACCTGACGCCCCTCTTGTTGTCGAAGGAGGGCACCATGGAGGCGGGGTGCTCCGACATCAGTTGCACCACCAGCTGCAGCACGTCCTGCAGATTGTCATCCTGTAATAGAGGTATTAGAGCTGCTCAAAGAACTGCACAGTTCACTCACAGTTCACTCACAGTTCACTCACAGTTCACTCCAGACCTACTCAACACCAGTGATTTCTCAGGAAAATACTCAGCATTGCTGCATTAATTGCACATTCGTCTCTCTCATCCCGTCCCGTCCCGTCCCGTCCCGTCCCGTCCCGTCCCGTCCGTCCGTCCGTCCGTCCGTCCGTCCGTCCGTCCGTCCGTCCGTCCGTCCGTCCGTCCGTCCGTCCGTCCGTCCGTCCGTCCGTCCGTCCGTCCGTCCAACATAGGTATTCACCATAACCTGGCAGTCATTCGCCTATCTCGTTCTGTCCCGTCCGTCTGTCTGTCCGACTGTATATGTCTATCTGTCTGTCTGTCTCTCTCTCCCCTCTCTCTTTCACTGTCTCTGTGATCTGTCCGTGTGTCTGTCCGACTGTATATGTCTGTCTGTCTGTCTGTCTCTATCTCTCTCTCCCCTCTCTCTTTCGCTGTCTCTTCCTCTGTCTCTCTGATCTGCCAGGGCTAATTTTGCAATTGCAAACAGCACAGACTTGCGAGGACAAGAACCTGTGAAGACAACATACCTCATGCACTGTCGTGAGGTAGTTGAGCATTGACTGGAGTTCGTCCTCGTTGATTCCGTTTCCCTTCAGCACAAGTTGCTTCACGTACAGCAGCATGTAGGCCCTCAGCTTCATCACGTCTACCTTGCTGGGGCGCGGCCCGTCTGAAACAGAAAGGGGCATATGTGTGGTTTGTGTTATGGTTATGTTTTGCTGAAAATCTTGCTGTCTTGTTGAATTGTGTTGAATAGTTTTCTATCAGGTTAAATTATGTTTCACTTCTTGTTATATAATATCAAATCTTGTTAAAATTGAGTGAATTTTGTTAAAAATCTGATTTTTTTTAATATTATTAAATATAAAAAATCTAGTAAACTATGATAATATTTTGTAACAATCTTCAAAATCATTGTAAGTTTTATGTTGTATTATCCCCAACAGATGCGCAGAATACGAATGCAAGGACTTGGGTGCACATACATTAATTAATAAAGACATTAGTACAAGCTGCTGGTGAAAGACAAATTACATATATGTCACATGAATGCAGATCAAAGATAGAGAACATATAACAAAGATTGACTCGTCACATCGAACATTTATAGGGAACAATACGGTAAATTCTTGTGTGATGTCAGACATACACTCATTGCCATATTCTCAGCATTTTAAAATAAACATTTATGCTTTACTTCTGTGAAAAAGGTGTGCGTGTGCGTGTGCGTGTGCGTGTGCGTGTGCGTGTGCGTGTGCGTGTGCGTGTGTGGTATGGTGTGTGTCTATTAGGCAGTGCAAACATAAACGTGTACAATCTTGTCTTGTTGGACATACACCCACCTAATCCCTTTGGAACGAGGCTGTGAAAAGGTTGTATTTGTGGGTGTGCATGCTTGCGTACGTGCGTGCATGTGTGCGCACATCTATATGCAGTTTTTATGCACATATAAACGTATACAATCTTGTCTCATTGGCCATGCACCCACCTACTCCCTTGGGCACGAGGCCGCTGCGGTCCTGGGGGTTGGTCACCCAGTAGTAGTACTTGAGGGTGTGCACCGTCTGGAGGACAGAGCTCACACGGCGGATGTTGTTGTAGATCTGGGCATCATTGATGAACTCACTCGCCAGGTACGCATACAGCTTCATCTGTACCTGTTACCATGGCAACGCACAGGTGAGTAGGGGTGATCACCAGGGATGTATTACCGTGACATTTTTAGTGTTTTTAAATGTCCTTATTGCTGGGTGCAAAAGAATGTTTTAAGAACACATCTAAGACCCACTACTATAGCACAGCATACAACAAAGTGTTTAATGTCTGCTATTTTAAAAAGTTTTACCTCACGGTATAATCATTTGTACTATATTATGGTGTTCCTACCAATTTATTGTCATTCCGTTTTACTGTACAACATAGAATATTAATGTATAAATATGGCACAACAAAAATTGTAATTTGATTTATAATTCAATGTTAAATAAAATAGTTTCATAATTACTTGAAAATTCTATGTAACACCGTTTCAGTCATTTAAAATCATACGAAAAAACAACAAAGCAAATCACAAATATTTTTTACTAGTTTCCTATTTGTTACTAACTAGTATTCTAAAATAACACTATATCACGTGAAAAAAATATACAACTTTTTACATTAGACTATAACATTAGTACATATTTCCATAAATAACAAACAAAAGCTGCCAAATACAGATGCATTTTAAGACATCATTTAAAAAGTTCAATTTTCAGTAATTTAAAAATATCATTAACCCTTTCACTTTGCGAAACAAATGTAGTTGAGCATCTGAGGGTGACTTACATCGACGGGTGAGTAGATCCAGAGGGCGGGGTTAAACAGGATGTAGTCAAAGAGGTGCTTGAGAAGGGGGCCACCGATGGGTAAGTTCACCAAGTACTTGGTGAGCTTCAGGAAACAGTCGAGGACGTCCTCGGTCACATGTTGCCGTGACGACTGGAAACAGAAAGTGAAACCAACTGGATGCTGCATGTTTTCCCTTGTAAAAACCAGAAACGTCATCTGACATAAAACCTGTGCCAAATCTATTATTGCTGCATATTAAATCAATTCAACTAGTAAAATGTTTATTGTAGTATAATGTAACTTACTTTAGAGCTTAATTGTCGATGATGAGTACGTAATTTTGACCCGTCATCAGTATGTGAACAACGCCCGTAGTTAACGGGTCGAAATGTCGTACTCATCATCGACAATTAAGCTCCAAAGTAAGTTAAATTATACTACAATAAGCCATTCTTGGAGCCATGAACAATATATTCAATATAGTAAAATGTTCATTATTTATAAAAGTTCTAATCAAAATAGTAATTATTAAAATACCATCCTTTCTAAAAACAAGGGCAAGGCTTGAAAATCTTGCTGAGAATGTGGCGACCATCATGTGACAGCCATCATGTGACAGCTGTCACATGATTGAGGTCACCTGACATGTTGGATTAGAGAGAACGAACCTTCTCGAGGAGATAGCTGATGACGAGGAAGCCTTTGTTCTGCACCAGCTGTTGCTGGATGTTGACTGAACTCTCCAGCAAGTCACACAGCAGGCCCATCAGGGTGGAGCTGGAACAACACCAGACCAATGACTGCGGACGGACGGACGGACGGACGGACGGACGGACGGACGGACGGACGGACGGACGGACGGACGGACGGACGGACGGACGGACGGACGGACGGACGGACGGACGGACGGACGGACGGACGGACGGACGGACGGACGGACGGACGGACGGACGGACGGACGGACGGACGGACACAAACACATACACAGCGAGATGGATGGAATGCCTGACTGACAGATGGACGGACATACAAAACAGACAAACAGAGAGACAGACAGCTAAGCTTGTAGAGGCAAACTTAAAATATGTTAGAGAGGTGGACGGCCAAATGGCCTGCCAGATGGCCAGAGAATCTTCACTAACTCACCAGATGGTGTAGTCTATCACTTCGGACGACTTGCTGCCGCCCTCCTGCACGAAGTCTAGCTGCCCAAACAGTGGGAACAGCACCTGTGATAGACAAGACACCCCTTCAGTCTTTACGTATGACACAACAACCACAACACTGGTCTGTAGGCAGCATCTAACTGTTACCAGTCCAACATGTACAGGTAGATACACATGTTCATGCGTGCACCCAAATGTATAAAAAGTAAACAATATAAAAAATGTGCCCCTCAAATTTATATCTATCTATCTATTCAATTTTTACCCATCTACAAAAAATTGTGCCAGTCCAAAAGATGGGTAGCCATGTACAAACCAATGCAGCGTAAAGCATGACATCTCTGGACAATGGCTAAGCACTCAAATGTTGAATGAAAAAGATGATAACTATAAATAACTACCTCTGTTTTACATACACAACCTGTTGATAGATCAGAGACAAATGACTCAAGGAAGTGACTGAATACAGAAAGACATGAGTGAACCTCGGCATCTAGGAGGAGATGGACTTATGATATCCCCAAAGTTAGCGTATCAGTACGAACAGAATCAAGATGACCGGATATATTTGACCCATACTTTATTGTGCTGTTCCTTTTTACCCCTATTACAACAGGTTAATTACAATGTGTCTGTATTAGAAAGGTGACCTTAAATACCAGATGGCCATATTACCAAGGTGACCTTAATTGTGATGGGGCTGTATTAGAGAGGTGTCCTTAATTGTGATGTGGCTGTATTAGAGGTGGCCTTAATTGTGATGTGGCTCTATTAGAGAGGTGGCCTTAATTGTGATGTGGCTGTATAACCATGGTGACCTTAATTACAAGGTGGCTGTACTAGAGAGTTGTTCCACCCTACCTGTATGCCCCCGATGGAGTGTAGGGTGCTGTGGATGGAGTGACCTTATTTACAAGGTGGCTGCACTAGAGAGTTGTTCCACCTACCTGTATGCCCCCGATGGAGTGTAGGGTGCTGTGGATGGAGTGATCTTATTTACAAGGTGGCTGCACTAGAGAGTTGTTCCACCTACCTGTATGCCCCCGATGGAGTGTAGGGTGCTGTGGATGGAGTGACCTTATTTACAAGGTGGCTGTACTAGAGAGTTGTTCCACCTACCTGTATGCCCCCGATGGAGTGTAGGGTGCTGTGGATGGAGTGGGTCACCACGGCCTTGACGTCCTGCAGCATGAGGGCGTGGGGGGTGTGGACGAAGAAGGACACGTTGCCCTTGGGGGACGACTCGAGACACAGCTGACTGTCACACGCCACGGGCGTGTACATGAACACGATCGAGTTCGTCAACTTACTGTCATACAGCACCTGTGGGGGGACAGACGAAGTGACGTTGTTATTTTCACTGCCTATTATTTGTTCATATTTTAATATTACTTTCACTGCCTATTTGTTTCATATTTTAATATTATCTTCACTACCTATTTTTGTTCATATTTTAATATTATTTTCACTACCTATTTTTTTCATATTTTAATATTATTTTCACTACCTGTTTTTTTCATATTTTAATATTATTTTCACTACCTGTTTTTTTCATATTTTAATATTATCTTCACTACCTATTTTTGTTCATATTTTAATATTATTTTCACTACCTATTTTTTTCATATTTTAATATTATTTTCACTACCTGTTTTTTTCATATTTTAATATTATTTTCACTACCTGTTTTTTTCATATTTTAATATTATTTTCACTACCTGTTTTTTTCATATTTTAATATTATTTTCACTGCCTTTTTCATATTTTAACGCTGAAATTTTGGGATTTTCTTGATTTACTTGACTTAAACAGACAAATGCCAGACTGCAGCCAGTGTTCAGACTGCACAGAATGCCTTACACTGTACTCCTGGGTTGATGTGTTCTGTTCAATTGAACGTCATCATCATTTCCCTTGGAAACATTCAGCCACACTTCAGTGACTGCACAAAAGGTTTCTTCCATACACAAATATCCACCATTTTCAATAGCCAGCCATCTAAACATACTGTTGAGACCAAGGCTCAAAAGAGAATCAAAAATGTTGATCCCAGGTTCTCTAGCCACTGTGCTACAGCACATTACTCAGACAATAGTTATGTAATGAATGTGTGTAACTGTACACGTACACTCACATAGGACCGACTGAGTCCTGTGTGAGTGTACACACTACACACTTACATTATGTGACCACTTAACACTGTCAACTGCACTGAACTGAACACGTACCTTTTTGATGCTTGGATTCATCAGTACATTGCTTTCCGAATCAAACCGAAATTGACTCTAGAAAGAAAGAAACAACTCCACTTCAAAATAAAGTGAACAAAGCAAACTACTAATTATTAACAATATTTTTTCCATCAAACTACGTGCAAATGTCATTATGGACATTACGAATGAGCCAACCTGGTCTTAATTATGAGGTGGCCTTATTTGTGAATTGGCACCAGGAACAAGTCTAAAGGTTACCTTTATGTATTCGTACATTAAAAATATTAACGTTTTCAGCTGTTCAAAAACATACAGTCATTACGACAATTCAATCATCTGTTACACAAGAGATGAAACATTATTTGAGTGACAGCTACTAAGATGTCATTATGTTCAAACTGCAACAGGAAATTGCAACTTAGTGGTTTCAGACAGTAATGACTGAATGTTTGAGACATGCAAAAATAATTACATTTTCAGCTGACAAAAAATATAACATACAGAATTTTTATTTTTTATTTTAGTGTGGTTGAAAAGAGTCATTACAGTATTACTCAGACATGTGAGTAAAATTCCAGCTTTTCAAAAATTGAATGTACCAACCTTTTAATAGATTTTTAGAATGTCAAAAAACAGTTATCTAAATACACACATTCATTGGGTTTGTTTTCAAATAGATAAAAAAAAACTATGCTTTCCCAAAATACAATGTATAGAAAAACAAAAATCCAATTTTTAAGATGTCTAAAAATAAACATTGTCCGAATACATAATCGTTGAAGTAGTCCGTGAGCGACATGTACCTTGTATCCGGGCCCGAGACTGTAGACTGCTGCCACCTGCTGGGCAGTGATGGCTTCACTGAACAGGTAGACGGACGACATCTGACCACAGAACATTGTGTCTTCATCCATGTCTTGTTTGCACCCCAAGTAGCATTTGTCAAACACCTGGGCAGGTCAACAACAAATGTGAGGAGTTAAACGGACGACATCTGGTCCTAGGTTTTAATGTTGTCTTTAATATTATGTTCTTAATAACCATAATTGTAACACTTCTACAGAGCCTACATCCTTGAACATTTAGCCGCACAGGCGCAACAAACAAAATCATTTGGCATACTCGTAAACAGAAACAGGCACAAGACGTCATTGGAGTATGGAACCACAGCAATTTTAGATGGAAACGCGTTTCAAACAAATACGCTTTTTATTTATAAAAGGTGGTTATATATATATATTTTCATTTTAAAGAACATATTACGTACATTGTATATTTTATATTTATTTGCCATATTTCATTTTTTATTGTGTATATATGACTATGTCAGTCAATGCCAGACTACCAATTCCAATTTAGCATGTCGAAAACAAAGCTTTATTATTATAACAAAGCTTTATTATTATAGTTTCAGAAGAGTTAATTATACTAGGGAGTTGATTCTAGATTGTTGGCTAAGCTACAGAGAAAGCACGTTTGCCTATATTGAGCTTAGTTTTAGGAAAAAAAAGTTAAGAGAATATTAATATTGTAAATGCAGCTAATTATTCATATATTTCTTTTAATTTCATTATTATTATAATTAAATATTGATATTATTCTTTATAGCTTATTTATTTATTATACAAACAGTAAAGTTTATTTGTATAATGCATATCTTCACTTTAATAAATATGTATGATTTTATGTATTATTAATTTATTCATAATAACCAATGTATAGAAATACACAACAGTGCCATGGTAAGGTACTATACAGAAAGGTATTATTACAGTTATAATATGTCTGTAGACTTACATCACTGGTGCTGACAAGCCAGGCCATCTCTGCATGTGACACCAACTGGCCGTCCACGTAGCAGTTGAGTTCATTCTTGCTCCAGCGGTTGTACAAGTGAACCACGCTGACCATGTACCACTGCAACAATAGATATGTATTGCACACAAATGCACAAACAAATGCACACACAAATGCACACACACACAAATGCACACACAAATGCACACACAAATGCACACACACACACCACAAATACACCACACCCCACCCCACACACACAGAAACACCAGTACACACACAGACATGCATACCCATGCATGCATGCATGCATTCACGCATCCATGCATGCATGCATTCACTCACGCACGCACACGCACACACACACGCATGCACACGCACACACACAAACATTTACTGAAACAAAAAATTTTGAAAACACATGGTGAAACAATAACATTTCGACTCAAATCAGCAGTACCAAGACTAAGAAACCTGCTTCAAGCAACACGTCTCAAACTCCAGTGAGAAGTTAGTACAAAGTTTATATTCCCAATCCACTCACCCTCCGCGGCACAAAGTCGTACTTGACACAGTGCTGGAATCCCTTCCCTTTCACCTTCATGGCTGTGATGACCAGTGCGTTGCCAAGGAAGTGACCATAGTAACCAATGCCCTTGCTTGTCTGGAAACTATGGCAATAGAACAAATAAAACATGTCAGCAATAATATATCTTAATTCAGACAAAGTCAATATATGACAAGTGGAATGTACCAAATATTTAAGGAAAGGCCATGTAATTTATGTGTAAAATGTATACATCATCACTTGCATACATGTAGGTCGTAAACAAGAGTACGAAGTAAACATGAAGCATATTGCATGTTTACTTTGTAGTGGGATAGATAACGTATGTTTACTCTACAGTGATACTGATTATGTCTGAACTACTTATTGAAAGATGTAACATTGGTCTACATTGAAGTGACAGATCAATTGTAGTTTTAAGTTGAATCGACACCTACTACATGTGTATTCTGAAGGGTGCGCGGACAAAAAACCCTCCAGACAAAACCCCCTCGGACAAAACCCCCTCGGACAAAACCCCCTCCATACATAACTCCCTCTAGACATAAGCCATTTCCGGACAAAAAAAACCCTCGGACAAAACCCCCTCCATACATAATTCCTTCTAGACAATCCATTTCCGGACAAAACCCCCTCATCAATGATACTAGACAGAGGGTAACTTGCTTGAAATTTGAATAGCACCTTTGTTATGCTAGTAATATATATATATATATATATATATATATATATATATATATATATATAATAATAATAAAAGCTTTATTGCCATATTCAACATGCATTACATGATGAATTGGAATGTAGTCTGGCTTTGACTCATATAGTGCCTATATATATATATATATATATATATATATATATATATATATATATATATATATATATACAATAAAATGAAATATGGCAAATAAATGAAATTTTAGCTTAACTTAATAATTGTATAAATATATATATTTTTGAAATTGGACGCATTCATTTGTAATTATAATTTTAAATGATATTTTAGTCGTCTTATAATGTATGTCTACTAATTTAAATTATATTTTAGAAGATAATATATATATTTTAAAAAAATAAAGGACATTTTATATATATTTATTTATTTATTAACTAGTTGACACCACAATTATTGTTAAATAGATAATCAATTATTTTAATTTTGTCTTTATTTATTTATTATATTAAAATATGTTTTTGATTTTAAAGAAAAAATTATGTACAATATGTATATCTTATATCTATAGCTTATATTTATTTGCCATATTTCATTTTATTGTATATATATATATATATATATATATATATATATATATAATTTATTTGCCATATTTCATTTTATTGTATATATATATATATATATATATATATATATATATATATATATATATACACACACATATATATATATATATATATATATATATATTTATTTGCCATATTTCATTTTATTGTATATATATATATATATATATATATATATATATATATATATACACATATACATTTATATATATACATATATATATATATATATATATATATATATATATATATATATATATGAAATTATATATAAATATTTATATATATAAATAAATATATATAAAATGTCCTTTATTTTTTTAAAATATATATATTATCTTCTAAAATATAATTTAAATTAGTAGACATACATTATAAGACGACTAAAATATCATTTAAAATTATAATTACAATTGAATGCGTCCAATTTCAAAAATATATATATTTATACAATTATTAAGTTAAGCTAAAATTTCAGGAGAAGAGAAGATTGTTTTTCAGCACCACAGATCTGCTATATTATATATAGTATGCACAAATATACAGCCAAGCTAAGTTAACTTATTTTGATAATTCTTGAGGCTAGTATCTATGATGAGGGGGTTTTGTCCGAGGGGGTTTTGTCCGGAAGGAGCTTATGTCTTGATGGAGTTATGTATGGAGGGGGTTTTGTCCGAGGGGGTTTTGTCCGAGGGGATTTTGTCCTACCTTCATTCTGAAGTGACAGATTTGATGTAGGTCTACTGAATAATGACCAAAATGTATGTGTATTTCAAACGTGTATATCAAACTATACTTTGAATTCACACATCTAATTTTTTTTTAGTTAAATCAACAGACCTGATGTGAGTCTACACTAAAATGACAGACCTGACGTAATGTACAGATCTGACCTAAGTCTGCTATGAACAGAGACTTAATCTGTCTAATCCAACGTGAGAAGACTGAACTAAGGTGTCTTCTGACCCTAGACCTAACCTACTTGCATGTGTCACTGTCCACTCACCAGTACAGGAATGGTTTCTCGCGCTCTATGTTTGTGCCGGTCACTGGGTCCAGTCGGAACCAGCAGTGGAATGTCCAGCCGCTCTGGTACGGCCACCGCGCAATGGGAGGCAGATGAACGCCCTGTGAGAGCAGTGAGTAGTTGTAATTATATTTTATTTAGTCATCATCAAATCTGGGTCGGGTGCATCATTAATATTATGACATTTATTGACACTTATTTGTCAATGGACAAATATCCATTGGGCAACTGTCCACTGGGTAAAAGTCCACTGTGCAACTGTTCACTGGGCAACTGTCCACTGGACAACAGTTCACTGGGCAACTGTTCACTGGGCAATTGTCCACTGGGCAACTGTTCACTGGGCAACTGTTCACTGGGCAATTGTCCACTGGGCAACTGTTCACTGGGCAATTGTCCACTGGACAACTGTTCACTGGGCAATTGTCCACTGGGCAACTGTCCACTGGACAACTGTTCACTGGGCAACTGTTCACTGGGCAATTGTCCACTGGGCAACTGTCCACTGGGCAACTGTCCACTGGGCAACTGTCCACTGGACAACTGTTCACTGGGCAATTGTCCACTGGGCAACTGTCCACTGGGCAACTGTCCACTGGGCTACTGTCCACTGGGCTACTGTCCACTGGGCAACCGTCCACTGGGCAACTGTCCACTAGACAACTGTCCACTGGGCTACTGTCCACTGGGCTACTGTCCACTGGGCAACTGTCCACTGGGCTACTGTCCACTGGGCTACTGTCCACTGGGCTACTGTCCAATGGGCAACTGGGCTACTGTCCACTGGGCTACTGTCCACTGGGCTACTGTCCACTGGGCTACTGTCCACTGGGCAACTGTCCACTGGGCTACTGTCCACTGGGCTACTGTCCACTGGGCAACCGTCCACTGGGCCAGTGTCCACTGGGCTACTGTCCACTGGGCTACTGTCCACTGGGCAACCGTCCACTGGGCAACTGTCCACTAGACAACTGTCCACTGGGCTACTGTCCACTGGGCAACCGTCCACTGGGCCAGTGTCCACTGGGCCAGTGTCCACTGGGCTACTGTCCACTGGGCTACTGTCCACTGGGCTACTGTCCACTGGGCAACTGTCCACTGGGCTACTGTCCACTGGGCTACTGTCCACTGGGCTACTGTCCACTGGGCTACTGTCCACTGGGCTACTGTCCACTGGGCTACTGTCCACTGGGCTACTGTCCACTGGGCTACTGTCCACTGGGCTACTGTCCACTGGCCTACTGTCCACTGGGCTACTGTCCACTGGGCTACTGTCCACTGGGCTACTGTCCACTGGGCTACTGTCCACTGGGCTACAGTCCACTGGGCTACTGTCCACTGGGCTACTGTCCACTGGGCTACTGTCCACTGGGCTACTGTCCACTGGGCTACTGTCCACTGGGCTACTGTCCACTGGGCAACTGTCCACTGGGCTACTGTCCACTGGGCTACTGTCCACTGGGCTACTGTCCACTGGGCTACTGTCCACTGGGCTACTGTCCACTGGGCTACTGTCCACTGGGCAACTGTCCACTGGGCAACTGTCCACTGGGCTACTGTCCACTGGGCAACTGTCCACTGGGCTACTGTCCACTGGGCAACTGTCCACTGGGCTACTGTCCACTGGGCAACCGTCCACTGGGCCAGTGTCCACTGGGGGCAACTGCCCATACCCCCTCACTACCAGTGTGGTCAACACATCCCACTCACCGCGCCCTTCTTGCCGGGGAAACTAAAGAACTCGTTGGCGCCATGTTTCTGGGGCATCAGTCGCAGGACCTGGAGCAACTTCACTGAGTGACGCGGCTGGAGGAAGAAAGAACACATTAGGGCACTGTAAGTGACAAGACTTGACAAAACGCCTTCATCACAATTATTGTCTACTCTACACATTTCAGCATTCTTACAGCGTTACTATCTTAGTCTCACTTTATTTATTAAAATTGTTATTCATAGTCATAACTTCGAAAGGAAATCCTCTCATTTTTATTGTAAGACTGAATTTACATTTGCCTAACTAAGTTTAGTTCATGTAGACATATGTTGTTTTACCATGATCTGTTTATATTGAAGAGTGTGGAAACCATTGAATTTAGTACAATAATGTCATGCAACAGCACGCTTTTCCTGTATTTATATATTCACATGACCAGATTGGATTAAGCAAGGCTTTTTGTTTCCCATTTCAATGATATGTTTTTAATGATGGAATATTTATGTCGATGGTTTGCTGCCTGTTGTGTTTAAAACTAGTGTCGTCAGAATGGCTTTATTTTTTATTTTTTGTACTGTTGGTTTTTAGTTTCATTGTTTGAAACAGTATAGTATATTGGAGCATCATTAGTGTCATTTTAGTCTGTTTAGCACTTTTATTGGTGTTGATTTACCTAACAAGCTCTATATTAAGAAACCTAATTATGTTATTATTGTATTATTGTTTAATAATACACATTTTATTTTCACAGTTGGTATGTTTTGCATGATTTTATTAAGGTCCTGCTAACGATTACCACTCATGGATGATTTTGGTAATTAAACAGGTCACTTCATTTTGATCATCCGTAGTGTAATTATTGCCACAAAACGGTAATAATAAATATAATAATAATGATGAACTTTATTTAGACACTGGTGGCCAGAGTTTGACTATTGTATTACTCACCCATTTGCCATTCTGGCCCTTGAGTAGACCAATCAGAAGCCTCAGTTCCTTCACTGTGATACTGTAGCTAGCCAGCACACACAGCATGTCAATGAGGAGGTCTGAAACATGTCAGGAAGTAGCTAAATCCCCCTGTTGGAACCTCATAAAATATATACATTGTGTATGTCTACATTAGAATGTCATAAAATAGATAAATATGTCCCTGTTAGAACATCCTAAATTACATAAATATGTATGTGTTAGACTACGATAAAACTGCCAAATATGTTCATGTTAGAACATGCTAAAATAGATAAATATGTCTGTGTTAGAAGATCGTAAATTAAATAAATATGTCTGTGTTTGACTACGATAAAACTGCTAAATATGAACATGTTAGAACATGCTAAAATATATAAATGTGTGTGTTAGAACATCATAAAACAGCTAAAATGTCCACACAAAATATCACAAAATAGCTAAATATATCCTTGTTAAAACTTCAAAAAAAGCAGATGTAAATATACATGTGTCCCTGTTAGAAAAAACCCAGATGATTGTCTGTGAGCATGTCATAAAAAGCTAAACATACACTTGTCAGAATGCCATAGAACAGCGAAACAAGTCTACATTTGAATGACATCATAAAATAGCTAAACATGTTACTGTTACAGAGCCATAAAGTAGCTAAATACGTGTAACGGTGTAGCTACCTGCCAACATGTCTTCCGCGTCCCTCAACTGGGCCAGGACCAGTTCAATGAGACCAACCTCAGTACACGCCTGGAGGTTGCGAGTACTCTTGCGTAGAATCGCTGTGAAGTGGCTCCACAGCTCACCCTGGTGGCACGATTACAAATCAAAATGTCTTGAATGGTGCAACATATTACTTTAAAATAAACAAATTACCATTACAATGTTATATAATTTAACAGTGTTTAACTTTTATGTCATGGTTAAAAACCTTTATTCTAATGGGAGACCAAGCATGATTTAACTCCAGCGACTAAAATGATGAAACTGAAAGTGAAAGTTGGCTCACCTGTAGCATGGGTGAGCAGTGGTTCATGAGCTCCAACATGTGCAGGATGTTCTCGGGATCTTGAATGATGAAGTTTGTCTCCAGCTCAAACTCTCCTCCCACCAGCTGAAAGGAGTATAAAGAGATGCTCAGTAAATCATTGTGATGCATTTTATTTAAAGTGGCTTCTTAAACTGGTTCAAACAGTTGGTCATGAATACAATTCTTTGTTGTCCAAATGTTTTAGAGGGAGGGAGGGAGGGAGGGAGGGGGGGAGAGAGGGAGGGAGGGAGGGAGGGAGGGAGAGGGGGGAGGGAGGGAAGGAGGGAGAAAGGCATAGAGAGAGGGAGACAAGGTGACGGACAGAGAGACAGTGGAGGAACAGACGTAGAGAGATGAAGGGCGGAAGGGAAGGAAAGAGGGAAAGAGGAAAGGAGGGAAGGAAGGAGGGAAGGAGGGATGGAGGGAAGGAGGGATGGAGGGAAGGAGGGATGGAGGGAAGGAGGGATGGAGGGAAGGAGGGATGGAGGGAAGGAGGGAAGGAGGGATGGGGGGATGGAGGGAAGGAGGGAAGGAGGGATGGAGGGAAGGAGGGAAGGAGGGATGGAGGGAAGGAGGGAAGGAGGGATGGAGGGATGGAGGGAAGGAGGGATGGAGGGAAGGAGGGATGGAGGGATGGAGGGAAGGAGGGAAGGAGGGATGGAGGGAAGGAGGGATGGAGGGAAGGAGGGATGGAGGGAAGGAGGGAAGGAGGGAAGGAGGGAAGGAGGGAAGGAGGGATGGAGGGAAGGAGGGATGGAGGGAAGGAGGGAAGGAGGGAAGGAGGGATGGAGGGATGGAGGGATGGAGGGAAGGAGGGATGGAGGGAAGGAGGGAAGGAGGGATGGAGGGAAGGAGGGAAGGAGGGAAGGAGGGAAGGAGGGAAGGAGGGAAGGTGGGATGGAGGGATGGAGGGAAGGAGGGATGGAGGGAAGGAGGGATGGAGGGAAGGAGGGATGGAGGGAAGGAGGGAAGGAGGGAAGGAGGGATGGAGGGAAGGAGGGAAGGAGGGAAGGAGGGATGGAGGGAAGGAGGGATGGAGGGATGGAGGGATGGAGGGAAGGAGGGATGGAGGGAAGGAGGGATGGAGGGAAGGAGGGAAGGAGGGAAGGAGGGAAGGAGGGATGGAGGGATGGAGGGAAGGAGGGATGGAGGGAAGGAGGGATGGAGGGAAGGAGGGAAGGAGGGAAGGAGGGAAGGAGGGAAGGAGGGAAGGAGGGATGGAGGGAAGGAGGGAAGGAGGGATGGAGGGAAGGAGGGAAGGAGGGAAGGAGGGAAGGAGGGAAGGAGGGAAGGAGGGAAGGAGGGAAGGAGGGATTGATGGATGGAGGGAAGGAGGGAAGGAGGGAAGGAGGGAAGGAGGGATGGAGGGAAGGAGGGAAGGAGGGAAGGAGGGAAGGAGGGAAGGAGGGAAGGAGGGAAGGAGGGAAGGAGGGAAGGAGGGAAGAAGTGAAGGAGGGAAGGAGGGATGGGGGGATGGAGGGAAGGAGGGATGGAGGGAAGGAGGGATGGAGGGAAGGAGGGATGGAGGGAAGGAGGGATGGAGGGAAGGAGGGAAGGAGGGAAGGAGGGAAGGAGGGATGGAGGGAAGGAGGGAAGGAGGGAAGGAGGGATGGAGGGACGGACGGACGGACGGACGGACGGACGGACAGTGTGAGGAAAATTGATAATGCCAACACATAAATTATATTTTTTATTCACATGAAGATTTTACTCTTAAAAATAACATGGATTGATTATTTAGTAAGGAAAACTTAAAATAATTGTATGACTGTTTATATATAACAATTATGTCTCTCTATTCCACCATTCATTATACAGTTAGAATGACATATACATGTCTCAAATCAGGAACTGTCACTCAAATGACTAAGATACTGTCTTAAAAATTTCGATAAAATAATTGTTATGTTTATGAGGTGGTAAGAGGTCTACGGCCAGCATGGTGAATCACTACACAGGAGGTCTCTCAGTAAACATTATGGAATTTATTTTAAAGCCTATTAGTAGATATAAGAAGATAACATTAATTACACAGCCAGCTTTTGGGTAAATTGCAAAGCATTCTAACTTGCTTTTGTTACTTTCAATGACTTGTAGTTTACATGTAAACACAGAAAAAATACTGCATTATAAGAATACATAATAAAGATGTACACACCATGTGGGTATTTGTGGAAAAATTAACAGAATTGTTTTGGATATTCAAAGTTCATGCCACAGTTATTTAATAAGATTTAACAAGATTGCCACCTAGAGAATCAACTCTAGATGGCAGGTGGACAAGGAAGCCCCTTGGCTTATCAAGAGTCCAACCTATCTATCTAAGTGTACCCCGCCCTTCTTAGGCAATGAAACATATCAACAAATAGCAAGTTATTGACCACTTAAGTAAATTACAGAAACTGAGCCACTGTCACAGTAAAAAAAACAGAAATACTGAATTACTGAACAGACCGAGATAGTACTTGAAATTGAGACCACCCATGCTGCACTACCTCACCTAGAATCAAGACAATCGTGCCTAACATAGATATCCAGTACCCAATCCATAAACACGCTCCTCAATTACTGTACGCGCCACACTTAAGTAATACTACTTTCCCAAAATATCCATACTTTTTGCAGCCTCTTTCATATCAGTGGCCAGTAATGAGAAAATCAATAACAACCATTGGAATATTTCTGCAAAAGCCTGTCTCCTATTTGCAAGTACAACATTGAACTTGGGTCCTTGTAAAAATTGCATGATTGATAGAATGTTCATTTCTATAGCTAATGGATTCTCCTGATTCTGCACAAAATGCAATAAACTAGGCAAATTAATCAGATTTTCTTGAGACATACCCGATATATGAGATGTATGAATTGGAACAAGACAAGGAATACCAAATATTGACACTGTTAGCAGCAATAAGTTGTTGCTTATTACTCATAAACATGGCTCCATAATAATAATGACAGTGCAGTTACATTATAAATATATGATTAGACATAGAATGTCATGATGCCATCTAAACTATTGGCAATGTATACAATAATTAAATGTACTTAATTTAAGTTGTTTATTTATGGTGACAGATTTATGGATGGTTATGAATACAAAGAAATATGTTATTACATCAATCAACACATTTGAAAAATATCAATCAATTAGCAAATATTGCTAAGATGTATATGATATTGATAATCTCAGCCACGGGCATGTCCTACAGTACACTAAGTTGAAAGGAACAATGTTCTTCAGTTAACAACATTTATTACTACCTTGGTGAAAAAGGCATCCTGAAACATTTGAAAATTGCATTCCCTGAGGTTCCATCCATAACACCTTGAGTAAAGATGCTAGCAGAGTTAAATCTCGCTTCTGGAAAAATGCCTCCCATACTAATACACTTGACAATTATGTTACATTGTTTCAGTGTCCAAGAATTATTGTTGGTTACACAACAAACTGTTAATGCATCATAGTATCCAGGCATATGCTATACACTGTACACTTAATATTGAGCCTCCATGCTCCCATCCCCACAGATAAATTCTAAAAAGTCTAACTTCCAATGAGTTCACTAGATCTCACGCATAAATGCCAGCTCGATACACTGATGGAGAGAAATTCTGATTTATACATATATATTAATGGGAAGCATTTCTGGCATATGCATGTAAACATAAAGAAATCAATACACAAACATGTCCTAAGAAACTAAAGGACCAGAGAATCTTGTGTGGGAATTGCATCAGTGACCCGGGGGTACGACGTAATTCTTCATAATGAAGAGAAAACACGTATTTCGGAAATGAATACCCAGTACTCGAATTGGGAAGCAATAACCAATAAAAAATCACTCCTCCCATCCACCGTGGGAGCCAGCAGTGAATCTGTATGCGGTGGGGACAGGTCATAAACAAGACACGAGAGATTGGACGGACGGTATGAAAGCAGGCGGCTTGTTTCATCGCCGGGAAACTTATTCCCAAATGCTCTGGGCAGACGTGACGAACATGGCAGACGTTGCTAAACAGCACGGCTGAAAGAGATTTAGCTCAAGTCCACCGTATACTATACTGCATGTGTTAGACTGTGGGTGTGTAGTTTCTCACCATCATCATCAGCAGTCCCTCGAACCGAGGATGACGTCTTCCAATGGTCGGTCATGTGTCCTGAGGTGACTCAAGAGCCTGATTCTTGATCTGCAGATCTTGTTGCAGTGTGGGCAGGAGGTGCCAGGTGGAAGGGAGACGTGAAGATGTTGAGACATCTCCCTCTCTTTTCTCCTCTGCCATTTCTGCGCTTCATGAAGTAGATGATTCGTCTTAAATTTGGCCATTGCCTGGTATATGCTACAGCACCAAATTGGAAAGTCCGTAGCCATAAGTTCCCAGGCATTGATGTCAATTTGGCCTTTCTTCATGTAATGTCTAGCTGTGTCTTTGAATCATATTCTCTGGACACCACGTGTTCTCGGACAATGTGTTAGTTGTGCAAAAAGTAGTTGTCGGGGGAAATGGTTGTCTGACATTCTGATACAGTGGCCAGCCCAGCGGAGTTGGTTCTGCATTACCATTGCATCAATGCTAGTTGTGTTGGATTCCGTGATAATACTGGCATTGGTGCGGCGATCTTCCCATCGGATACAATAACAAAGTATCCCACCATCAATAGCCCTCCTCCTTTAACAGTTTCTATGGTTAATGTTCCGATAACCAATCACCGATATGCAAATTATGTCTTTCAAATTTCCTCAGCCGAGTTGTAATACCAAGGAACTTACGCTTTGGTTACAGATCTATACTCAGGAATGAATTCATCACATCATCAACTCATCACCACATCAACTCAGCTTCTTATCAGTTATCACCTCATCGCTTCACCATCTTGTCATTATCACCTCATCACTGCATTACTTCATCGTGTTATCATTATCACCTCATTATATCGTCATGTTATAATTTTCACCTCATCACTTCATCATGTTATCAGTATCACCTCAACACCACATCATATCTTCACTTAAAAATCGAATTACTGGATTTCCTCATCACCATCTTTGCCTCACCAGTTCACCACCTAAATAACCAAGTGAGTAGCTGAATTTTGAGAAATCCCTCAATGCTGTTGCTTCAGATATAAGATTTCTACTCAGATACGTCACGCCACGCATGTGCTTCGGACTGGTGTAGTAACATAAATGATCAAACAGATTTTGGTCATCAGCTTTCTTGCTGTATGATCACACTAGACAGGTGATTGACAAGTGAGATGATTCTATCAAACCCAAGTGGCCATTGACAAACTTTGAAGGTTATTAGTAGCTGACAATTCAGAATACACTGAACAGATTCACTGTGAGATATTCCTCTCTGTAATAATAATAATAATAATAATAATAATAATAATAATAATAATAATAATAATAATAATAATAATAATAATAATAATAATAATAATAATAATAATAATAATAATAATAATAATAATAATAATAATAATAATAATAATAATAATAATAATAATAATAATAATAATAATAATAATACAATACTTATATAGCGCCCGATCAATTAAAATTGCTCTCAAGCGCTTTACAAACATACATAACTGTACAATTACAAATGTGAATAAAGAAGAAGATGATAACGTATGTAATTCAGTTATTTTAGTTTATTTACTTATTTTATTTTAGCTTATGTACTTAATTAATTTATATTTTTGATTTAGTCTACATGTTGTGTTAATGTGAAGTGCTTTGACTGGTTATTTACCCGGTAATCACTTTAAAAATGCAATATTAAAAAAGGAATAATTTTTATGTACCAGGTAATATATTTTTATCTTGGGAGGAATATGGCAGACCATGCTGTAATTTGGATTATACTTTGAAAATGGGTGATAAGGCGTAATAAAATTGTTGGGTGTCTGGCCAAAAAAGTTACCGGGTAGGTATGGAAATATTGTTTGTAAATGCTTTTAAAGATTACTCTATCCCTACAATATGACTGTTGTTAAGAACATGCTTTATCATAACAATGAAATAAAAAAAATTGCACAAATGGCAACCAGTGTTCAATGTATATAATGTTATCAATTACGTTATCGTAAAAATTACATTTAAAAAATAATGTCTATACACTGTATTATTAAAGCACAGAATGCTGTTAAAATAAATCATGAAAAATTATGATGCAACATATTATTATCGACACCTGCTTCCATTCATCATAATTAATTTATCCTCATTAATTCAGACATTGTCTTAAATGTAGAGCCTTCGATGTGACAGGTCACAGCAGTTCTGCCTGTGAGGTATACGTGATCAAAATCAGGAAATAAAAAAACACATTTGACGGATTGGTTAAACCAACTCATTACAGGTAAGCAATTATTTATTTTAAATCCTCTAATTCAAAGGCAAACATTATAAAAACTAAATTGGCACTAACCCTTCTAATTATGCACTCAGCTCACATGAAACGTTATTCTTGAAAAGTAATAAACTACCATTTATTTCATCCTAAACTCCTCGGAAACGTAACAAATGTGATCTGACCCCTCACACAGCAGGGACACTACACACCAGACACACTGTAACTCATTCGGTGCTGCTTTATGCTAACGGCTGAGATAATGATCGGTCCCTCAAGGACTCCTCCCTGACACAACACAACAGTTAGTGTCTGCAAGTGATTCTTCATTGCTCCATTTGTTCTGTTCCTGTCTCATGGGCCAGACGATGCTTAAAACTTGAAATAGGACCAACCCAACACTGACAGTAGTGCCTGGCCTGTGCAGTGTTATATATAGGCCCTTAGACGGAAATAAATGTTCCTAGTCTTAAATTAAACGTGTCTAGCATGCTATCATGGAAAATGTTCAAGTCAATCACAGCCATCATTGGCCAGTTTATGGAACAAACCAGTGTCATTTTAGCTGTTTATTTAACTCACTCAGTACTTGTCCAGTGGCTTTGTTTCATTACCAGTCTTTGGTTCATAGATTTTGTACTATTTTACTAATCTATTGGCTACCTGACCACCTCTAAATTTTACCCATGTTATCAGTTATAACTGCCCATCTTGGCCAGCCATATGACAGTCTTGAAGACTGGCAGACAGATCACTGGCTAAGCCCCTGGCCCTGTATCAGCATTGGTCACTACTAAGACCATATCAGAAGTAGGCAATGCTACTATTAAAGGACTACAGTGGTCTGCATCATAATATGTTTAAGCATAAAGAGAGACAGCTGGTTCTTCTACACAGGAATAGCTAGCAATGTATGCGAGGAAGTATGTTGTAACCTGACAAAAAGTAAATTTATTTCTACATCCTCATGATCATGATACGCAAATAAATAACGCAATATACCTACCCTCCAGGGTAAATCAAGATTAATGTAAGACAGCTGAGACAGCCACCTGAGAAGTATGACTCGCTGAGCCGGGTAGCCCATTAACATTAAGTCAAACTCCTACTGTGTACTCGTCATAATATAATATTACATATTTAAAGCTTAAAAACAATTGTTATACTTAGCTTCATGTCAGTGTCTTCCACATATTAACACTAGAAAAGATGTAACAACACACTAGAAATCACGAGATAATTCCTTAGTTAAATGTAATGATAATTAGATTTTAATTTTCATTACTGCCAATTTCCAAGCTCCTTGCTTTATGCTTTCAAATGTTTGGCGATTTTCAATTTTTAATGTCTACTGGCAGATTATCACTTTCTGCGAATTTTCTCCAATTCTATAATTATATCTTGATAATAAATATGTAAATTGTTATTTGTGACATTACAGAACATACAAGTGTATTGTGCTTAACTCCTCCTGTCTTGGAACGTTGCCTGTAAAGTTTGTTTTGAAACAGGATGTTTTCCTTACTATTTGAACATGCTGCAAGATTGAAACTTTCAAAAATAATTTTTAACAGATTCACTTAACAATCTGAAGGATAATTTAGCATACCTTCATCTTATTTATTACAGTCTTGAGAACATTTATTATGACAACAATTCAACACATCATTTTTTTCATTTGAATGACCTGACAGTCAGCAGCTGCATATCAATCATTCACCTTCCATCATGGTACTGGACAAATATCTTCAACATACAACTGTTTATTCTCCCCAGGAAATCAGTATACTAACTGCAAAATCACTCACATTTCATAAATCATTCATAGTTCACGAACCTTGAAATAGTACAACATGGTTTGGACCCAGATGCCCTGCAGTACCATAAATAAGTAACAGAATGATTTATAATTGATTAGATATTTAAAAGATTTTTAAGAGCTACATTTGCACACAATAAGTGATAATGCACTGCGTAAAGCATTAATTTACACATCCCCCCTACTAAAAGCGAGACAAGAACTACTCAAAGGCTTATATATTAAAATAATAAATGATAATGAAAAATGTGCAAACGAACAGCTGCAATGTCAGCTGATTACCAGTAGTTCAAAAAAAACTCTCTCTGCTACAGAAAAAAGCTATACGAATAATATATAGTCTTGATTACCATGGTCATACATCTGTATTTTTTCACTGTTCAAGAATTCTTAAACTTCAAGATTTAATTACACATAGGACTATGGTTATGCTTTATAAAGCAAACAACCACTGTTTAGAAGGTCGTGTACAGGCGTTCTTTGAACCAACTGCAGCCGTACACAAGTATGATACCAGACAATCTAAACTATTTTATGTTAAAAAAGCGAACACCACCCATAGACTACTGTCAATTACTGTCAGAGGAATACACGTATGGAACGGTCTTGAAAGTAATATAAGACAGTTGCCAAGTTTACAACAATTTAAAAAAAGTTTAAAGTCGACGTTACTTTCTTCGTATTTATGAACAATTAACACAATGCAAAAAAAATATTATTGTTGGTTGTATTAAATCTCATAACTTTTACTATAACTATTACGCATTTTAGTTGAGAAGGGCATAGCGCCTTACAAGTCATATGACTTCTGCTATGTCCTTTTAACAACAGCACCGATATTATATTGTATTGTCGTTACCATTATGTATTGTATTATTTTTCATACTATGTTGTATATTCCTGTGTTGCTGTTGTTAAATAAACATTCATTCATTCATTCATTCATTCATTCAATCACTTTACTTTGCGTATTTATAAGCTAAATTGTATAAACATCAACAAGACAATAATCATTACGATGAAGAAGACCAAACTATACACCATGATTAAGCAATTAGCACATGCACATGGCGACACGCGTGCACGCTCATCGCATGCTATGGGACAAGTCCCATGACGCCGGCAATCATTGGCAGTGGTAATGAAAAGACAGCACTAGGTCGGTTAGCCAGGTGGATAGGTCGCATTGATGCCATACGCACTGATGGCACCATGCCAAGGCACTGACTGTATTTACAGACGGTATGAAGCCAAGACACAGACAAGATCAATGGCAAAATGGCAACTATACATGAAGACACTGTGCCACATCTAGGAATAAGTTCCCCAACTCAATATAATTCATGTTAAACTGCTAACTTTGTTACATTGGAACTGCATCGCCCCTCCGGCCCCTCCCCCAAATGTCTGGTCCCCTTGTCTCTCACTGTGTCCATTTACTTCCTTGGAGCATTGACTCTGATCTATCAACTGGCAACATACTTTAGAAAGTGTTGCTCTCCTCCTGATGCCATCAGAGTGAGCCTGGCCTTCGAAACTATATTAATATAGTCATCATCATCATCATCATTGAGCAGCCATAGTGTCCCGTGGTTGGGCGAAGGCCTCAGCATGCTGCTTCCACATCTGCATATCTTGTGCTATCCTCTGCCAAATGGTACCCTTCCAGTAGTCATCTAGTTCGTCTCTCCATCGTCTCGCCGGCCTTCGTCTAGGTTTTTTCCTTTCGTATGGTTTCCAGAAAACGAAAGAAGAAAATGAAATATAGAAGAGAAAATGGAGATGGATAGGACACACATTCAGGAAACTTCCAGAAACCATCACCTGTCTAACCATCACATGGAACCCCTCAGGGAAGAGGCAAAGAAGTAGGCCACGAAATACCTGGCAAAGAGATACGGAAAAAGAAACAAAAGAGATGGGGTACACCAGGAGAGAGATGGAGAGGATGGCCACGGACAGAAAACAGTCTGTGGCATTCCTTGGTCGATGGCTCCCAGCGAGCAAACAGGCATAAGTAAGTATGGTTTCCAGAATTAAGATAGTGTCCTGCATAATTCCTCTTTAGCATAACGGTAACCATTAAAAAATATCTCCCCAAAAAAATCAAGCGGGATTTGGGTGCCACAAGTACTGAACCACCCAACACTCACTGACACCTGTACACACCGTCACTAATGGTTGATTCCAGGACCTGGAGCTACCCAGGAGTCTGTTGTCCACAGCTGTTGAGCAAGTAGAAGTTGATGGATGAAGTACCTCATTCAGTCTACCAAGTAGCAGATCACAATTAACAAAAGCGTGAGGTGGCTGGAGTTGTCTAGAACTATTTCTCCCGAGTCACACACCACATCTGCTACAGTAATGAGTTCACAGGCAAAAAACACAACACGATTTAATCAAGGCAGGAGTCAGACTGAGCAGGTCTCTCTGTAGAATTACAACAAACCAAACTGCTACAGGCACAGAAAGAACTACTGCCATGAGATGTGTTCAGACACTAGTGACTGTATATCTACAGATACCCTTTTTAAGATATTTGTTTCTGCAATGAACTATCACAAAACGTGTTTTAACTAAACAACAGAGTCATAGTTTAACCTTACACATGGAAAGTCACAAAGCTAATCAGAATAATAACAGGAGAAATCCACAAAGCTATTCAACAGTAGAGATGGGGAAGTCACAAAGTTATTCAGTGGTATATAATAAGGGAAAGTCATAAATATGTAGTCCACAGGAAAGTCACAAAGCTAGTCAGTGGCAAAGGAAGAGAAACTAACAAAGTTAGTCAACAGCAGGGCTTGAGATATGTCATAAAGCTAGCCAGTTAGCAATTAGGGCACAGGAACCAAAGTAAAGTTCATCTTTTTTTAATTATGCTCATGTTCTAATTCATTCATCAATCTCACAAGTTACACAATCTCATAAATGCTCCCACTACATGTTGTAGTGGGAGCACTACATGTTGACAACTAATTTATTGAAATGTGCAACACGTTGACCTTTCCAAATCACTCACCCACCCAAGGTGTAAGGTTAGTCACAGAGGTGCTTTGACAAATGGATTACACAGGTAACTGGAAAGACAATTTTAAACGTATGTTACTTTGTCCAAGATAAGTTCTATAATATTGCGCAGTGGCGGCAGTACAAAGTCCTTAGAACTGCTCAAAGTCTGTTTATTTAACTCCCTGACACACCTTTTCAATAACAAGCATCATCATGAATTCTCTGGCGCTATTGTAGCTACAGTGTATATACAATAATTATAACTGCAGTGGGGTAGGCTAGACCGTTGGACTCTACTCTCAAGTAAGAGAACCCGGGTTTGAAATCCTTTTGCTGCCGCATTGAACCACGGGCAAGTTTTTTCCACTCTACAGACTACATTGGTCCAGTTCACTCAGCTGTATGAACCAGTACCTGGCTGTAGACAGTGGTGGATATGTGTGTACAAACAGTCCCTGTGCATTAATTGCAGTGTGGCTGAATGCTTCCCATAGACACCAAGATGGTATTCAATTGAATAAGTCTGCCAAGGAGTATTTATTTGTAAAATGCTTTTGGGCAATCCTCAGGATTAGATACTGCATTTTATATGAACTTACTCCCTATGGCTTCAAATCGACGAGCTTACTCAGGATTTTGAGCTCAATTAGTACAGACAAAACACACCTGCCCACATGGAGAAACCTTAGATTTACAGAACCTTTTGTCACAGACATATTACCTGAGCAGCCTCAGGCTATCTCACCCAGGAGACCAATGAAACAGGCAATTTCTACTTAGACATTGCACGATAAGAAGACATCGTGTGAACAACTCAATTTAATGCGACAGGTAACCAGAAATGTTGAAATATCAGCGGTGGCTGCGTGGACGGATTGAGTGACACATTAGGAGACTAATAGTTCTGTAATTTCTAATTCAATCGTCTGTGTTATCTCGCTGCATGCGCAATCCACCAGGATGAGCTACGCAAAATCAATATGCTGTGATGAAGAAACTTGTGATGCCGTCCGTAACACGACCTGATGAAACGGGAGCAAATAAACTTCCTGTCGACGGGTCACAAGAGTGTCTCAGATGTCAGTCCATGTGTCAGGTACACTGTCAATACTGCCTTAGCAAAACCTTCATTTCTAGGAGGATAGTAAATATATTGTTCATGGCTCCAAGAATGGTTTATTGTAGTATAATTAACTTACTTTGGAGCTTTATGTCGAAGCGAGTACGACGTTTCGGTCCGTCAGCTATGGACCTTGTTCACGTACTGGTGTCACGTGTATTGCCTCAGATTTCGGCGGGATAATTCATTTCTAGGAGGTTTTCTATGTTGATCAGCTTTTGGTTTTGTCATTTTCTCCATGCAACATGGAAACACTCCCTTCATCAGTACGTTTATTGACAACATCTGATGTGAGTCATGTGACTTCTTCAGATAGTATATCTATTGTTTATCAACACTGAGCAACAAGCCCACTGGTGTACACTACACTGTGCTACCAGTGGCTTAGGCACATACAGGGACATCCCACTTAAAATTGCTACATAATTTCACTAACAATAACTTTTTGCATTCCATTACCAAATCCTAACCAGCGACAATAAAATCTATCTATTACTAATAATTAGTATTACAATAAAATAAAAACATGTACACGCATGCAGTGAAGTCCTCCATCTCAGATTTTATTTTTCAGTATATTTTTGACAAATTTCGCAGGCGGCATTATTCCCATCTTGACATGAAACCCAATAAACCACCGATGGACTGGCTATTGATCAGTGATGTCACATCACACCAATGTTTCCGGACGATCGTTTCACATTTTATCCGTCACATCATAAGCTCCTTATCACTGTCTGATTATCTGCCCAAACAGACACTGTTCAAACAGCAGCGAATGTCATCAATAATTCCATGGACTGAATCAATACACAAGGGGACAAGCCGCGGCTATAATTAGATGGGTGGCAATTAAGTGGATAGAGTGCTAAGTAAACCAAAGCACTGCTTGTCAAACGTGATTGTTCCCAATAGTCAAAACTCTTATTTCTCGTCATAAATTCAAGACGCCAAAGATCAAGCGAAAGTAAAATGGCCTGGGTTTGCAAATATCTCGGATTAGGTATAAATTTTAATCCATGACCTTATCCCTATTAGACAAAATCCCTCGTAAACGACTTTTCAGGACTTATCCTTCAAAATTCCACCACCCACACAAATTGACATGACCATTCGTTGACATAGCCCCTTACAGACAAAATCCCTCCTGAATAAAACTACTGACTAGGAATATACCCATCGGGGTTTTTGACTGTGACTGTGACTGTGAGGACTCTGAGCCACTCTCATTTGTGGTGGAAGTACTAGGATGTGTTAGACGTGCGCGTAAACATAACTTATTGAAACAACTTCAAGGTCAGCAATCACAAATGCAGATAATCAGCTGATTCCCGCACAAAGTGGACCTAATTACCATAACCCTGAAGCTATGTGATGCTAACAGGGTGTTGTTGTGAATAATATGCTTAGTTTCCAGAAAACAGTGAAAATATAACAAACTGTACGGTATATATATAACACCTTACTCCTTAGACGCCAGTCACAGATTATGTTATTGGTAGCTTTTTTGAAACAGTGGATAGCAATACCCCAGGGGGTTGCTAGCAGGGTCTGCCAATGTCAATTTACAGAAGGAGATTATAGATTATCAGACTTCCCATAGCCTTAGGTGACAGGTCATAATATAATGTAAGACATATGCATATATATATATAAAGTACTTCTTCAGCAATGAGAGCAAATATGAAACAAATCTCCACTGTGCAAGTGGTGGGGGTTTGGGTGAGCACAGACCTGGCTGTTCTAGAGCCATTGCTTGGAAATCTGATATCCTGGTTAGACTTAGAAAATGTATTGTCAGCCACTCCCTGCCCAGACAGAGGACTTCAAGGCTGGCTTAGGACTTGAGGCCTCAACATCTGCCACCAGGTAACTTCTTGTTGACATGTCTTGTTAAGTACACCTTGCATAACTAACAATAAAACTGTAACATGTTTTAAAACTTCCCAGTTCTCGTAATGTTTTAACATTTCAACAAGTTTAAAAGATCATGTAGCCCATACATTTTGACCCCTTTCGTTTAACCTTTAATGACCTGTATTTGGACAAATAGACTAGATAAATTATCAAAACACAATCACCACAGAACAACCGGAACATCACAGAAGTAGGTTTAAAAAAAATAGTTGTTTGTGAAACAAACATTGGCAGACCGTTGTGAGACAAGTTAATTGTTGTACATATACAACTGAACTTATGGTTATATTTGTGTGTTGAACAAGTAGATCATTTGAAGATTTTGATCCCAGATATAGAGGGCAAGGTAGGCCAGTTACAAACTTACAACTGACCAATGTAGATATGCTGTGTATTTAGGGCAGGTACAGTTTAAAATGCATTTTAGCAGGGGGTGATATTCACGTGTTGGATCTATTTATAGTGTTGAAGTGTCCAAGACATTTTGGTAAAGGACACTTTTGAAATTGACATTTAAGGCACATAAAGAAGGGGAAGTCACAAAGTCATATGACATTTTAGTAATAGGACTTTTTTAGTAATCTGACATTTTGGTAAAACTATTGAAAATAATCAGAATTGTTTGTATATTTTAGAAGTGCCTTATTATATAGACTTTTTGTAATACACATGATATTGATGTTATATTTTATGCACGTCTGAGGGGAAGTATATTCTGGTTATATGGTGCTTTATAAATAAAATCATAATTATTATTTTGGTAATTTGTTATTATTATGACACGTTTTGTAAGGTTTAATAGATATATGATAAAATAAACCTTTCAAGTAGTGAATATTAAATATAAAACCTGTTCAGTAGGCTTCAGTCTGCCAAGTCAGGATGGATGGGTAGGAATGAGAGAGTGCAATGTGGATGGGTAGGAATGAGAGAGTGCAATGTGGATGGGTAGGAATGAGAGAGTGCAATGTGGATGGGAAGGAATGAAAGTGTGCAATGTGGATGGGTAGGAATGAGAGAGTGCAATGTGGATGGGTAGGAATGAGAGAGTGCAATGTGGATGGGTAGGAATGAGAGTGTGCAATGTGGATGGGTAGGAATGAGAGAGTGCAATATGGATGAGTAGGAATGAGAGTGTGCAATGTGGATGGGTAGGAATGAGAGTGTGCAATGTGGATGGGTAGGAATGAGTGTGCAATGTGGATGGGTAGGAATATGAGAGTGTGCAATGTGGATGGATAGGAATGAGAGAGTGCAATGTGGATGGGTAGGAATGAGAGTGTGCAATGTGGATGGGTATGAATATGAGAGTGTGCAATGTGGATGGGTAGGAATGAGAGTGTGCAATGTGGATGGGTATGAATATGAGAGTGTGCAATGTGGATGGGTAGGAATGAGAGTGTGCAATGTGGATGGGTAGGAATGAGAGTGTGCAATGTGGATGGGTAGGAATGAGAGTGTGTAATGTGGATGGGTAGGAATGAGAGAGTGCAATGTGGATGGGTAGGAATGAGAGAGTGCATTGTGGATGGGTAGGAATGAGAGAGTGCAATGTGGATGGGTAGGAATGAGAGTGTGCAATTTAGATGGGTAGGAATGAGAGAGTGCAATATGGATGGGTAGGAATGAGAAAGTGCAATGTGGATGGGTAGGAATGAGAGAGTGCAATGTGGATGGGTAGGAATGAGAGTGTGCAATTTAGATGGGTAGGAATGAGAGAGTGCAATGTGGATGGGTAGGAATGAGAGTGTGCAATTTAGATGGGTAGGAATGAGAGAGTGCAATATGGATGGGTAGGAATGAGAGAGTGCAATGTGGATGGGTAGGAATGAGAGTGTGCAATTTAGATGGGTAGGAATGAGAGAGTGCAATGTGGATGGGTAGGAATGAGAGAGTGCAATGTGGATGGGTAGGAATGAGAGAGTGCAATGTGGATGGGTAGGAATGAGAGTGTGCAATTTAGATGGGTAGGAATGAGAGAGTGCAATATGGATGGGTAGGAATGAGAGAGTGCAATGTGGATGGATAGGAATGAGAGTGTGTAATGTGGATGGGTAGGAATGAGAGAGTGCAATGTGGATGGGTAGGAATGAGAGTGTGTAATGTGGATGGGTAGGAATGAGAGAGTGCAATGTGGATGGGTAGGAATGAGAGAGTGCAATGTGGATGGGTAGGAATGAGAGTGTGCAATTTAGATGGGTAGGAATGAGAGAGTGCAATATGGATGGGTAGGAATGAGAGAGTGCAATGTGGATGGATAGGAATGAGAGTGTGTAATGTGGATGGGTAGGAATGAGAGAGTGCAATGTGGATGGGTAGGAATGAGAGTGTGCAATGTGGATGGGTAGGAATGAGAGAGTGCAATGTGGATGGGTAGGAATGAGAGAGTGCAATGTGGATGGGTAGGAATGAGAGTGTGCAATGTGGATGGGTAGGAATGAGAGACTGCAATGTGGATGGGTAGGAATGACAGTGTGCAATTTAGATGGGTAGGAATGAGAGAGTGCAATATGGATGGGTAGGAATGACAGTGTGCAATTTAGATGGGTAGGAATGAGAGAGTGCAATATGGATGGGTAGGAATGAGAGAGTGCAATGTGGATGGGTAGGAATGAGAGAGTGCAATGTGGATGGATAGGAATGAGAGTGCAATGTGGATGGGTAGGAATGAGAGTGTGTAATGTGGATGGGTAGGAATGAGAGAGTGCAATGTGGATGGGTAGGAATGAGAGAGTGTAATGTGGATGGGTAGGAACGAGAGAGTGCAATGTGGATGGGTAGGAATGAGAGAGTGCAATGTGGATGGGTAGGAATAACAGAGTGCAATGTGGATGGGTAGGAAATTAGGAATAACAGAGTGCAATGTGGATGGGTAGGAATGAGAGGGCAATGTGGATGGTTAGGAATGAGAGGGCAATGTGGATGGGTAGGAATGAGAGTGCAATGTGGATCATGGGTAGGAATGAGAATGTGCAATGTGGATGGGTAGGAATGCAAGTGTGCAATGTGGATGGGTAGGATTGAGAGAGTGCAACGTGGATGGGTAGGAATGCAAGTGTGCAATGTGGATGGGTAGGATTGAGAGAGTGCAACGTGGATGGGTAGAAATTACATTGAAGCGTAATGTGGATGGGTGTGCAGTATGGATGGGTATAGGAATGACAGAGTGCAATGCGGACGTGGGTAGGACTGGCAGCGTGCAAGGTTGACATGAGTATGACTGAGGTAGTGCTATGTGGGTAAGTTTCAGAGTGCAACATGAATCTGGGTACAATAATATGGTGGGTGAGTGAATGAATGAGTTTCTTAATCAAACTGAACCATACTGATGAATTGGAATTTGGTGACATGTTCTGCATAATTATTAAATTAATCAATCAAAGGTAACACAGCACATTATTAATAAAAAAAATCAATGACAGTGAGGGATTGGTGTCTATTGTATTGCACTGTAAGCTCAAAACAGAGCAGAATGTCTTTCAGGTAGCCGGGCAACACACATAGTAACACACCGCACACGGCTCTACCTTTGATCAGGTGGCGTCAGCGATTCCAGGCCAGGTATGAATCGAAACGAATACACAACAGATAACCGGCGTTAGTAGTAGGCGTTACCGGCAATACACGTGATAATCCGGCACAGGTGCAATTAACACTGAACCGGCAAAAATACAGCACACGACTAGTGGCGAATCGAATACGTACCAAATTAAGCACTGTGTCAACGACATCCCGATTTGGTACCTGGTCGACTTTGATCAAGCCGATCAGAACTCCAAACTTGAGCTCGTCTTTTCCCGACATTTTCAGCACATCTTGCACTGTTTTCGCGTCGCTTTCATCGATATTCGGCTCCTCAGCCGAAGCTTCCGCCATTGTATCAATTCAACACTGTGCTAGAAAAATTGCAATTTTTCTTAAATTACGAACTTTAAGCGCAATGACAGAAAGTGTAAATAATCACAGGACAACACGACAGGTGTCCGCCATGATTAAAATTTCCGTGTCAGTCATGACGAGGATACTCTCGAAACAAATGTTTAATAGTTATATATATGATCTACAAAAGCATACAACACACTGATGCCGTAAATACTTATGTAAAATATTATCATTTCGAATTTGTTAAATATATTGTGTAATGTGTTTACAATTCTATTAAAAAGAAAGTGGGCGGATCCGAGTATAGCCTCGAATCTATATAATATCCGGTCTAGAAGTCGTTCGGGGAACTTCAGGATGACGGCTGCGACGGAGGTTCAACAAAAGCCTATAAAAGAGGCGAGTACTTAACGTTAGGTGTATGCTGAGAGATCTGTCTAGACGTATAAGTTGTTGTGTCAAAATGTAGCTTTGATTGTACTTAATTTGACGTTTTGAGAAGGTCTTCTGTGTCGAATAAAAACATTCCTGCTCGAGGAGTGTTGTCAACTGAATCAATGACTGACAGTGTCAGCCGGCGTCGCTAATAGACAGTAATGATGAGCGGATCTAAATAGAAATGAAAATCGGCAGCCGTACAAAATTGGTTTGTACAGTTACTTAATATGTTATGATCACAAACGAACCCGGTGTAGAGATCTGAATGGGCCAACGAAGCTGAACATTACTTTGTTAGTTTGTAAAACTATCGTCCCAGACTGATAATGAACCAAACCTGGGCCTGGCCCAAATCGCCCAATCCAATGTCATGAGGCTGAGGCAAGCCAGCAACCAGCATGAATTGCTGAATTATAATTAGCCTGCCTTGGTCGGACTAGGCAATGTCAGAAACTGTGTATCTATGGAGTATGTGTGTATGTTTGACGTGATAACTACCTCGCTGAGTCTAGGGCTAGGCCTGCTGCCATTAATAATAGCTGAGTCTTAATTGTATTAACACAACACATAAATATAGTATTGCTTCTTGTAATATTTTGTTTTGCTTTAATAGTATGCATTGCAATGGAAAGTTGTGATAAATATAGAGAACTATACATGGTGTAGCCTGCCTATTAAATTTCACAATTGGGACTGACATAGATACTGTTACGTTTAGTAGATTTCTTTTCCAGTAAGAATTATTAGTTAAATTATTAACTATTTTGTTACATTGCTTTTTGTTCTTGTACATGTATATACTAAGTTTGACAACTAGTTCAATTTTAAAACCTTGAACTGTTTTTTTAAGTAAGTAATAAGTTAAATTTGTCCAGTCACTCACTTGATCAGTTTCTTGTGATTGAATTTTTTTAATGAAACATGGCCTTAGGTTAATTTATTTATATGGTTCAACTGATCGGGTTCTTCTGTTTGGCACTTTTTCAAACATTTTCACTCCCAGACGTGGTTTTTATTGTTGCATGGTCTGTAAGGCCAGATTGATTGATGTTAGACATTAATCCCCCCCCCCCCCCACCTGTTCGTTGTGTATTCCTTATCTAATTCTTACACAAAGAGTGGGGGGATTAATGTCTAACATCAATAAATCAAGTTAAATAGAACACAGATAAATAGGTTTTGTTTGTTTCTGTTCAAAATCCATGTACATTAAAATGATTCATGTAAATGTAAGTTGATACCTGTATGAGTGTCATCTACAATCTCCCAGCATGCATCATTTGTGACCCGTGTATGCTAAACGTGCAGTTGGCCATCTGCTAGAGTAGCCTGTGCATAGAAATGAACAAAGTTAATAAAATAGTTAAGACATTTCTGGTTTTGATTTTCATTAATGCTCAGAATAAGCTGGTTTTTGTTTCTGTAGATCAGTTAGTTTCAGTACCAGTTAATGTAATAAGCCATTCCTAATCTGTGTGTTTCCTAAAACTCATCCCAAGCTAAACCGACAGATAGAACTAGCTGTTCATGCAACTTGATGAATCTGTGTAGACTAATGGATCTGCATTGAAATATTGGGAAAATGTGAACATTAAAGTTAATAAGATGTACCTATTTATATGCATATATTTATAATAATGTATAACATGTATAACAAATAAACATGGTACAAAGTTCTACAAACACAGTATATTTTTATAAGAATTCCTCATTGATCTTATAATTGGACTACAGGTATTTAATCCAACTCTTGAAAAGAGTCTTAAATTATTTAAGTGGGATCACTTGATCGATTAACTGTGTCAGTGCATCTTCTGTTAATGTAATGTGTTATGTTTGCTCGTTTACAGCAGGGCCTGAGAACCCTCTCCCTGTCAAGTCATGTGGGATTCGACAGTCTCCCTGACCAGCTGGTCAACAAGTCTGTCCAGCAAGGCTTCTGCTTCAACATCCTCTGTGTTGGTAAGTCTGATAGTTTTCTAGTTGGCTCAGATGATGTGTAATTTATGTGTACATGTGGAGTCCTCGGGCAAAGTGGTCAAGACATCAGGCTCTTAGTCTAGGTGGAACACTGTTTTCTCAAACTCCAACAAGAAAGGTCAGACCCTCTTACTGCCATTTTAAAGCTTGGACTGTTGTATTCAGTCCAAACTGGTGCTACCGAGGTACCTGGTATATTTTATTCATCTGTACAAATGAATACCGGACTATTTCAGTGATAGATAGTGAATGTATATTGTTTTTGTGCAGTAATTGTGACATGCCTGAATGGTTCCTAAAGAATTGGCTTTGTGCTAGAAAGAGCAAGTCTGCCAGAGATTGAAATGTGTTTCAAGCAGTTCCATTGAATGGATCTAGGCTTTCTAATAACATGATGGTCTTCTTCTTCTTTTCCCAATGAATTATGGTTTGCCAATATATTCTATTGGTACACAGAATTCTGATATATGTAACATATGTTGCACACAGTAATTTAGTAATTTGATTTAAGCACTCTAGGAATGGATGGAGGCTTTTTAAGAATGTGGTAACCTTCTCGTATTTATCTCATTGTATGTTAACATGGTTATTTTGTTAACATAGTTATTTGTCTAAGCATTCATATTTCTTAGGAACCTCAAATTAAACTGGACGACATTCCGATGACTATTTCCAAGTGTGTAGGTGTTAGTGTACAATAACATAAATTGGTAACATATATCAACAACTTTGATACACTAATATTATTATAGAATGTTCAGTCAATGTCTTTGTTTTCAGTCAGACTATTTTAGAATCACAAAGCAATCGTCTTTGTGATGGTAATTTGTTTTATTGCTTTTATTCCAATTTATTTTATACAGCTTTCCTTCAATAACACCACTACACTGTATATACAATGAACTCTACTGTATAGATTTCTGAATCCCAGGCTTTATTTACCAATATTTACCACCTGATAAATACTGGGATGGTAAATAACTGCCAGGTCTGATGAGAGACTACAGTGTTATTTCCGTTCAAGTTGAACACTGGGTTGACTTGGGTTGACATTCCACTCAGCAAGTCACACTGCTAAAGCTGTGTCTTCAACAGTGACAGTCAAACCAATCCATCAACTTGAGTACTGTTGTCTTGTTAGTGGGGTCAGATCACACTTCCACTTAAATGGGTTAGACCATCCCTCCATTATAGGCAGGTTTTAAGTATGTCAACAATTTCAGTAAATTGTCATCCGGTGTTGAGTTCAGATACACAGACACTAATTGGTCATATCCTCTGTTTTAACTGGACGTGTATGGGTTAGACTTTGGTATTTATGTTGTATTGGTGTAAAGGGTAAAAGTGAAATGAGGTCAGAGTCGTTAGTGGCATTTCATGACAGGCACTTGATTGCATGAACAAGTACACACTGTCTTCAGTCTACAATTTGTATCCAGTAAAGTTTCTGATAAACCTTGCTGTTTGTTTAGTGGGACGTTTATCATTATAGTAATAACATGTAACATCATGCAGATGTAACTGACTGTTACATTTAACTTAAATGTATATGATTAATTTGCATACTTCCCAATCCTAGTGTAATTTCCTGGGAACAAATTGAAAGATGTGTCTAAAGAAAAGTTCAAAACTAGATGGATACTTGTGTCAATTCAACAGACTTCATTAAGTAAAGTTGGGATTTCTCCTCAAAATATGTGTAGTTTCTGATCATGTTCTACCACTGTTCTACATCACCTTAAGTTGAAATCAACTCATGAACTCAAGGTAATTAGCAGTCATGTAGCAGCACATTCAGCTCTGTAAAGTTATTGCTCCCATAAAATGTTGGTAGTCTACTTGTTAGCGTAAAATGTAAAAAACATTGTTGGTTTTTGTAGGATGTATTTCAGTGTATACTAAAACATTAGCATTATTCAGGCTGGGTCTTTTTGAGTACTACTGTGTTACCCGCCTGACTGAAAAGTTTACATTCTTCACTGGGGTGGTTTACATTATTGGTGGCAAAGTCTAATATAATGTAGTCTCACTGGTTAGTATGAAAGACACATCTGGAGAAATTGGAGGCAAGCTGAGCTGGCTTGAGCAAAAAGAGTGTGTCATTGCTGACATCTGGAAAGCTGATGACATAAATATACGCACGAAGGAAGAAGATATGTGTTTCCTAGTTTGGAGCACAAAGAACTCAGTATGGCCAGGAATGTGGACAGTGTAGAAGGAAACAGTGGTGCAGATGAAAGGAAAATAAGGAAATATGGCAAATGAATTGGTTGATATGCATAAAAGGGAGGAGAAACTTAGGGTTAGCATTATTATTATCAAAATAACACTTATATATTATATTTATGGACTTTTTATCATTGAGAAAACACCAACGTTTTCATTTGACAATTCATTTTGGAAGGTGTTCAGTGTGCAACTGTTCACTGGGCAACTGTCCTACACTGATTGGGCACCGAGAGTACCAGCATTTGATTCAAAGATACAAGAAGAAAACTGGCTGATGATAAAGTACAACCTTTGGGAATGAAGACTGAGTGTTTTAGGAGTTAGAAGACAGAAACAAATAAAAAACAAGGTAGATTTGCTGAATCTGAGTTGCCTGGATAAAATGGACCACATTCACCGCAACTAATCTGATTGTTTGATATGGTAACTGCCTAAGTGGGACAATGTTCAGTTCCACATGTCGGATGGCTGAACCATCTGTGGTGATTTAAGACTACTGCAGGTTTTGAAGTATAAAGCTGAGTGATGAAATGGTCAATAATAAATGAGGCACAATCTGGAAATGTGAGAACTCTAAGTCTCACAACACATAATCTGTGTTTTACATTTGTACTTGACACCCGCTGTCAGATGAAAGTTTATAGCCTGAGACAGGCTGGTATTTACTCACCAGATCAGATGGATGTCACTGTCAACATCCTGCAAAAGAACTTTATTTTCTGCTTAAATATTCCAGTCCAATAAATTCTGACTTCATGTCACAAAGAGAAACTGAGACACTGTTAAATTGAACCTGTATTTATTAATTAACAAAGCATAATAAATTAACTAATGTCATGTGAATAGGAGCAGGGTACATATTTTATGTCAGTGTTATATATATATATATATATATATATATATATATATATATATATGTGTGTGTGTGTATATATATATATATATATATATATATATATATATATAATATATATGCCTATATACATATATCATTATTATTTAAATTTAAACTGTGTCATCAATAAGTTTGACTTCAGGGTAGGCATTCGCTCTTGCAATTTATATATATACTGATATTATGTATTCAGTGGATTTCAACCTTATGTTGTTATCATTAGGAACACTTATGGAATACCAGGAGACAGGCCATGACAAGAACCACTGGGCAATTTAGGATCGTCATTACTGGTCATGGTATCCAGCAACCTTTGCAGAGTGACAGAATCTGTTTGCAGTTCTAATGTCATTGACAGAATTCTCAGCACTAATGAGTTAGCCCACCAATGCTAGGAATAGCATGGCAATCCTTGCCTGTCAACGACAGGCTTAGCCCATCAATTTGATGGGATGTGGGTGGGTGACAGAACTGTGGATTACTTCCTGCCAATGGGATTAAGACTGGGATTATTTAATTATATGATTTCTTTGCTGCATTATATCTGACTTATAGTTAATCAACATGCATTCCCTGTATGATCTAGAAAGTTTAAGTAAATTAGTTAAAAAGCTGACGACATAAATCATTTAATAAATTATTATTGTTAAAAGTTACAAGAAATCATATAAAAGATTACTTGAAGTATAACAGAATGAAAAATAAAGTATTCTGTTCTACTAAGTGCTAATGTAAGTACAACAGAACTCATCTCTGTTGAGCATGTCTATCAGTGGGAAGGATCTGAAGGAAGTTGGTTGCCATGGTGATGACTGGAGGACACCACAGCATGGACAGTTGGGTTGTGGGGGTTATCAAGTATGATATGATAAACTTGCCATCTACACTACTGCATTCCTGACAGCCAAATGCACGCCTTCTCTTTAGGGCACTACATTGTTTTTATCAGTGAAAACAATTGCCAAAAGTCAGCCAGAAAGTTCCATTCTCTGTGGCTAAATGTTGTGTATTTTGACTCGACATTTTGTTCCCGTAGAATTATATATCAGCATGCAGAGATTTCTGGATTATCGGGCTCTGTGCATACTGCATTCCACTGCATCTAAAGAAAAACAAGATAAAGACCAGGGGTGATTGTGCTATACTGTACAGTGTACAAACATATAGCCAAGGCATTGGACTGGTCCATTCCTTCTGCGATGTCGACATTTAATCTGTGAGTGACTGATACCCACAGAGCAACTAGGTACAGACTGCAACATTCACCTCCCCAGGGCTGCTACAGTAATGAGGCCATTCTCATTATGCCAGTGTCCGGTTACACTGCATGCCTGTCTGTGTCACAGTTTGAAGACATTCGACAGGTCATTGTTGTATTTTCTAGTTCCATCATCATGTTATACGAATGACCTGCCACTGATTTTGAAATTGTACCTTTTTGCTCTCAGAACATTTACTTCTTTAATGGGATGAACCAGTTAATCGGTCAGTTTTATTTTAACACCACATATCTTTACGAACTAGATTCAGGGATGCTTACATGTCAAACAGAGTAAAAACAGGTTACAAATGTGAAAATTATATTACAACACAGTGTATATGTATTACATAAGGTTAGCATATTAAAATTAAAATACACTTTGTGATTGCATGGCGGTGCACAAAATAACATAATAATATTTGTAAAACTTCTATAGCGCCTATATCCTTAAAACATTCAGGCTCAGAGGTGAGAAAACACTGAGGACATCAGTAAATGGGAAACCCCAGCTGACATGGGAGGGCTGCAGTCATGGAAAGGGATTTGAAATAGTCACGCTTAACTGACTCTTGCTCGGCTGCATAACTTCACCGAGAAGATAGTCTAGTGACAAGTATGCTTCACCCTTATGTAGTGTCATTGCTCAAAGCCATCAGACGGGGCCACTGTTTTGGATTATTTTACAGGGTTACATGTATAATAATTATTAATGTTTATGTATGTATGTATGCTTTTGATAACAACACTAATTTATAAAATATCAATACACAAAATAAAAAGTATATAATAAAAATGAGATGAATAATTATCAATAAAACAATGTCATTTCTGTTTATTTTGTGTTTTATAAGTTTCGTTTTGAATAGTTTTTATACTATAGTATTATTTGATTAAACAGGTTACCGGTAGACTTATTTGTTATTTCAAATTCGACCTGAGAACCAATCAATATCTCTACCCTATTGTGGGGTAAGGCCGCCCTGGTGGTAACATTGGCAGAGCATAAATCTCCCAAGCAGATGTGAGAGGCTCAAAGTGCTGCCACCTGACAGCATCTGGGTGACTGATCAACTGAGGCTAGATTTTAAAAAGAACCAGGGAAGACGAAAGATGGGAGTTTGCTGACAGGGAGCAGTGGAGGGAAATGGAAACACGACCTAACCTGCCAAATCTGTGCAGAAGGGAATAAGGAGGAAGAACAACAATATCAACTAAAAAATGTAGAACTTTGCAGCATGTACTTACAGTTTTCATAATTTTAAATAACAGAATAATAAAATCTAGGCATCAGAAACTCTGTTAATGTTATAAAATAAATAGAAAATGTTGTGATATAATGTGTTATTTAATCATAGTTTTTGTCATTGCAGTTTATCTGCCATAAGAAAGCACGATAAACTGTAGCAGTGAGTAATGCCTTGATACATTTGGAGAAGTGGACGGCATTTGACATTTAAGTGTTACACCGACTAATATGACACACTTAGACCAAACCACAACACAAGTGGCGGGTGGCAACACAGCGTTACCACCCACTTGTGACAGGTGTGTTATGTCTTAAATGTGTTATCTTTGTTCACAATCGCTGATGGATCTCCATAAGTGTTTTGCGACACAGTTACTTTATATCAGTGTTGCACTGTGTTCTACTAGAATCAGTTTATTCCTATGTAACTATGGGTCAGTTTCAAACAGTGGACATGTCTGGTTGGACGTGGTGTTAGTTGTGACATGTTTTCCAGTCTGTAAAGTGCAAAGTCACACTTTGTAATTTCTTGGAAGACACCGACACTGGTGTACAATATCATATACAAAGTGCCACTGTAGCCAAAGTGCCACTATAGTGAGAAATCATAGCACACGATGTCATTTGGATTGTATTGTTCCGTCATCCATGGATCACAGGTTGATGAAGAATACTTTTGGAACATTGGAGCACGGTTCTATTTGTCTGCTGAGTAGGCTTCCGTGTGTTGATTTGAATTGAACAGAGGTCGCATTTGCCACTGTTGGATTGTTGAGTTAGTTGGAGCAATGCCTTGTTGCTTGTGATGTCCTGTGACAAAGTGGAAAATGTCTGTGAGAGAAATCAACCTTCAGCAGTCGGGTAATGTTTCTGGTGTTCATCTGTTTGATGAGGAGTTTCTGAGGAATCTTTGGCGGCGGTCTTACTTTTACTTCAATCTGCTGTGTGTAGGTGAGATATTTGGTTCTGTTGGGATTGTGTGTAAAGTCAGTAGATGGCATTGTCAGTTATAACTGGTAGGTTTGTGTTGTATGTAAATTTGCGATGCACCATTATAATTATCGTTCGGCCTACTCTTGTGTGTCTACAGATGTCATTGGGTGAAGTGAGGTTTTACTTGTTTCATTTAATATTATGTTCTTATGACTACAACATGCATGTTGATGGTTGACTGCCTGTCAGTTTGTGTTTAGTTACTTCATTAACCTCGGAGCAATGCTCTCAGTTGGAAAGATTCCGCCAGCAAAATGTTGAAATGGTAAACAAAACATCCAGTTTCAAAACAAAATTGATTGGCAATAATGCCAAGGTGAGCAGAGCTAACCGTAATACCTTTTAACTTTCCCATGTTCTAGACAGCAGACTTTCCATTACAAGTTACTGCTCTACTAATTCAGGGCAAAAGAGCTGCACCCTCCCTTTAATGCACTGCCTGTTCTCATACTGACAGATGTATGTTTTGAACACTGTATGTCAGGGATATTGATATACTTGTGAGAATGTGTACATGCAATATTAAGCTGAAAGTCGTTGTTCTGTTGCAGTGAAAACTGAATCAACAGTTTTGCAGTTTGTATAGTTATCCTATATTGAGCCACGGTGTACACAGGTATAAGTCTGGTTGTGTTTTCTCGCAGGAGAGACAGGCATCGGCAAGTCTACCCTGATGGACACCCTGTTCAACACCCACTTTGAGAGCACCCCCAGCAGTCATGACCTGCCCAATGTCACGGTCAAGACAAATACTTACGGTGGGTGTATGTCAATGTTTGATAGTTGTCATCAAACGTCTTTTGTTGTTAGTGCTGGTCTGTTCTCTAACTGTTGTTAGTGCTGGTCTGTTCTCTAACTGTTGTTAGTGCTGGTCTGTTCTCTAACTGTTGTTAGTGCTGGTCTGTTCTCTAACTGTTGTTAGTGCTGGTCTGTTCTCTAACTGTTGTTAGTGCTGGTCTGTTCTCTAACTGTTGTTAGTGCTGGTCTGTTCTCTAACTGTTGTTAGTGCTGGTCTGTTCTCTAACTGTTGTTAGTGCTGATCTGTTCTCTAACTGTTGTTAGTGCTGGTCTGTTCTCTAACTGTTGTTAGTGCTGGTCTGTTCTCTAACTGTTGTTAGTGCTGGTCTGTTCTCTAACTGTTGTTAGTGCTGGTCTGTTCTCTAACTGTTGTTAGTGCTGGTCTGTTCTCTAACTGTTGCTAGTGCTGGTCTGTTCTCTAACTGTTGTTAGTGCTGGTCTGTTCTCTAACTGTTGTTAGTGCTGGTCTGTTCTCTAACTGTTGCTAGTGCTGGTCTGTTCTCTAACTGTTGCTAGTGCTGGTCTGTTCTCTAACTGTTGCTAGTGCTGGTCTGTTCTCTAACTGTTGCTAGTGCTGGTCTGTTCTCTAACTGTTGCTAGTGCTGGTCTGTTCTCTAACTGTTGCTAGTGCTGGTCTGTTCTCTAACTGTTGCTAGTGCTGGTCTGTTCTCTAACTGTTGCTAGTGCTGGTCTGTTCTCTAACTGTTGCTAGTGCTGGTCTGTTCTCTAACTGTTGTTAGTGCTGGTCTGTTCTCTAACTGTTGTTAGTGCTGGTCTGTTCTCTAACTGTTGTTAGTGCTGGTCTGTTCTCTAACTGTTGCTAGTGCTGGTCTGTTCTCTAACTGTTGCTAGTGCTGGTCTGTTCTCTAACTGTTGCTAGTGCTGGTCTGTTCTCTAACTGTTGCTAGTGCTGGTCTGTTCTCTAACTGTTGCTAGTGCTGGTCTGTTCTCTAACTGTTGCTAGTGCTGGTCTGTTCTCTAACTGTTGCTAGTGCTGGTCTGTTCTCTAACTGTTGCTAGTGCTGGTCTGTTCTCTAACTGTTGCTAGTGCTGGTCTGTTCTCTAACTGTTGCTAGTGCTGGTCTGTTCTCTAACTGTTGTTAGTGCTGGTCTGTTCTCTAACTGTTGTTAGTGCTGGTCTGTTCTCTAACTGTTGTTAGTGCTGATTTGGTGTCTTTGTTTATGCAGCAGTCCACTGCCTTGTTACAAAAACGGCATTGTTGTGTTGGGAGCACCACTAGATGTCACTCATTGCAGTGTTGCTGCATACAGTATTATGCATAAACATCTAGGGTTTAATTTAAATCAGCAACATCCAATATGTTGTGCATAAAATTTAATGTCTAGGGTATAATTTAAGTCAGCAACTTGATTCTGAATTTGAAAATTACATTTTATTTATAGGGTAGGCTTGGGCAAGGATTTTTCACTCAAATTTACCATATTGCTGCATGACTTACACATAGAAATATTAACCGTTGTGGAATACAATTTATATGCATAAAAACGTCATTATGTTATCTCTTTGTATACCAAATTCCGTTCTTGTTCCTCAAATATAACGCGTTCAGGAGCATTTTAAAACAACCCCCTACTCAACAAAAATCGGCCTGTTGCGACACGCTGCCTGTGCTAAGATGCTATGTTGTTACGCTAGCGCGCGCGCCTCATCGCGTTTACCACCAGGGTGAAAATTTAAGCGTAAAATAGGCTTTCTTCTCAATCGTTGCGCCGCGTCAATTTTTGACCAATTCAATCAGAATAAAGCTTATTTTGAAGAAAAATTATTGCTCTATCGATTGGCGATACACACTACGCTGAACTAATAAGAAATCGTCCGCTAAAACGCAATTAAACATGACAACTTATGTCATGGTCGTATTTCGTGAGCAACGTCGCCGTTCCGCATCAGATCGCGTAGTGTGTGGTACCATTCGATCCGGCGTGAAATTTGCTATCCAATACATATCATTTTATGAATGTAACATTTTATTTGTGGGGGCGCACGCCTTTGAAAGCTGGTGGTACTTTTTCCCCGAGTCGCGACACTTCAAGTCTTCGGCAGATCGCCGCACGCGTTAGTAGTAAGTAAGTCGCTAATGTCGTATTCCACGCGTATGTTAGCAATTTCTAAACATCAAGGCACATAACGGCTACCAATTGTCTGATGGTCAAAGTATTGCATTTTATTGATAATTTATAGCGAATAATTCGTCTATTTGCCTGTTGCTAAATCTATGGGTTTCCCCTTGCAACGAAATAGGCTGACCTAGATATCAACATCACGGTGGGCGCCAGGACTAGTCGATCTTTGTTGTGAGGGGTGTCAAGGAAGCTGTCGAAGCTCGCCGTTTACTTGACAAACGATCTTTATGAACATATTTTTCACGTCGTGTTGTTTTACTCGTATTATAGATGACAACTATTACAACTGTATTGTCCACACAACAGTAATTGATACGAAATTCGGCATAATGCGCCGCTATGTCAGCTAGACCAACGACAAACATACGTCGCTGCAATGTCTGCGCCGTTGCGATAAAGCCGACTTTCTACTAGTATTCGCGCAACACATGGATTATTACATTTACAATGCCTTTGAAATAGTATAAAACAATTTTATTTAAAAAAAGCAGAGACAAGAAACAACAATTCTTGGAGACGAATTGATCGACCTAGCGTCGTAATTCCATAACATTATAGTTTTTATATCTTTTTGTGTTAATATTATAATTACGTATGTTGTCAAATCATTTTGAAATTCATTCACCCACATGATGGAATGTATTTCGGAATTTATCAATATAATTATTTTATAAATATATGTTATTATATCTTAATTACCTCAACCAGCATGTCATTTTTTTTTATTATTTATTAATTAATAGTTTACAAATTAACATATATTTGAGTTTTTATAATTACAATTGACACAACTATTATATTGCTGTAGTCATTTGTTAATAATTAAGTACTATGTATATTATTATATATTTATTTATTCTGCTACTTTATTTATTTACTTATTTACTCTTAATTAGCTCAACCAGCATGTCATTTTAATTATTTATTAATTAATAGTTTACAAATTAACATATATTTGAGTTTTATAATTACAATTGACACAACTATTATATTGCTGTAGTCATTTGTTAATAATTAAGTACTATGCATATTATTATATATTTATTTATTCTACTACTTTATATATATATATATATATATTTATATATGTATATTTTCTTGACTACATTGACATATGATATAGACTACAACAATGCCATCTCTGTTTAATTTTAGTTTCTCTTGTAGTTCTGTACAACACTGATTTAGACAAACGTACTCATATGTTTTACTTGTACTTTTATTTTATTTATTTCTTAGGATGTTTTAATGTTGTCAACACTACCGAACAGAGTTTGTACTTTGGATTTTAGTGTCTAAATAAAGTGTATTATTATTATTATTATAATCTTATAATACTTTTATTACATTTGGTCATATATGACAAAATATGTAATCAAATAATATATATATATATATATTATAATATATATATATATATATTATATATATTTAATGCTTTCTAAATTATAGATTAGTTCATTATGTAAAAATTGTACAAAAAAAAGAGAATTTTAGAAGAACTCTTATTTCACGTAAACAACACAATTATATGATTTATGTGAAAATCATGCAGTAGATATACATAACAACAATACCTGTGCTAAATTAAAAGTTTGTTACTTTAATATATGTTTGGCTAGAGCATGGCCAAAATATACCTAATTTTCACTGTCATGGCAGCCATATTGGATACCTAATTTGCATAATTTATGCAATAAATGAAAAATAGCTAATTTCTATTGAAAACTAGTTACATGCCAAATTTGGTTGATCTGTGTTGAAAAGTAAAGATTTTTGTTTGAATCTATACTACCTACCTTGAAGTTTTGACATTTTTCCCTGAGGTAATCGGGTAAAAAAGTAAAATGTCATATAAAACCCAAACGACATGACATGGCTGAACGAAACTTGTTTTACTATCCGAATATAATATGTATCTTTCACAATTTCATATTTTTATCGCTTTTAGTGACTTTTTTCAATGTTGTGCTTGTCTCATGCCAAGTGTCAATTTGCTAAAATAACATATTCCAACATTTTCAATATGGCATATCTCTGGAAATATTAGTCATACCACTCTAATAATGTATGTACATGTTGACCATGTTGTTATTCTAGTAATAAGTTAAAAAGTTGTGTTAAGTCAAAAATGACATTTTATAATAAATTCCTTGCCCAGGCCTATATAGGGTAAAAAGTATTTCTACTTCTTAATTATCGCAACATTTTCCTCAATTCAGCATTCTCAAAGCAAAAACAACAGTGTTTTATATTAGATGATTGTTATGCATATATATGTGCCTCTGTAATAAGTGAAAATGTATGGCACTACTTGTTGTTTGGTTATTTTAATGTGTTTACACTTTACAGTCAAATTTGAATACTCTGTGGTTGCAACTTTCAAACTGTGAACACTTTTACATGTTTATTAAACACAGGTATTAAATACGGTTTCATGAATACTATACAGACATTGTCCATTTAAAATAAAAAAATTGTTGGTGTTTAATGGTCAGTCATTCGTCCATTTGTCTCTACATCCATTGATTGTTTTTTTTTCAGAGCTACAAGAGAGCAGCGTCCGGTTAAAACTGACCATCGTCGACTCTGTGGCTTTCGGGGATCAGGTGGACAAGTCTGACAGGTAAAGGGTCAAAGGTCACATGTATATATCATCTCGGAAGTTGGCATTGTAAAAATGTACTTGTTTCAAACCCTGCACCAGTATGTGAAGTGGAAATTAGATTTGGGGTGAACAAAGTAGCTGCCAAATCACACATTCGCTCAGTCGCTCACTCACTCACTCACTGTCCCACAACCAGGCAGTTACCACTGGTGACATCTCGATAGTTTCTACCAACCTTCTCAATCTCCTGCCACCATCAGGGAAGTACCAAATACCAACCCTGTTGGATGACGTTTTTCCTGCTCCTCTGTCTCCCTTCCCTCTCCTTCTTTTTCTTGGCCCAGTGCCTTGTGGGATGGTTTTTAACATGGCAGGATGCCGCTGGTGTGACAGTCTATATAAGCCGAATGGTTCCTTACAAACTTACCTTATATAATAATAATACATTTTTAGCACTTCTATACAGCCTATATCTTTGGAAATTCAAGCTCAGAGATGCAACAAGCAAAATCATTTGGCATAACCATACACAGGGACAGGCACAAGTCATCATTTGAGCATGGAACAACCACCAAACAATTATGGTGGAAAAGCAATATTGAGCTTTGTTGTAGGAACAGAAAGTTGTTTGAAAACAAATGATCAAGGATCCTAGGGGTATCACAGAAATGTAGCAGATTAACTAGTTGGCAGTCTTGCTAAGTCTGAACCATCTTGTTAGGCAATGTTGTCTACCACTCTGCATCATTTGGTGCTGTGTGTATTGGTAAATGTTCCAGTCAAGTATTGTCATTTATTATTGTTATTTGTCACTGGAGCTTAAATTGTTATGCAATTATTTATGACCGTACCTTCGGTTGCTGTTATCGATGACTGTAGCTTCAGTTGCTATAAATTGTGACTGGGTGAAGTTGCTGTTATTTGTGATTGTAGCTTCAAGCCGATTATGGAGTACATAGAGAAGCAGTTTGACATGTACCTGCAGGAGGAACTGAAGGTGAAGAGATCACTCCACACCTACCACGACACCCGCATACACGCCTGTCTCTACTTCATCACCCCCACTGGACACTCGTAAGTACACACCTACCACGACACCCACATACACGCCTGTCTCTACCTCATCACCCCCACTGGACACTCGTAAGTACAGACCCACCACGACACCCACATACACGCCTGTCTCTACTTCATAACCCCCACTGGACACTCTCAAGTGTAAAACCTGTGTTTTTCTTATGACTATACGGTACACATCACACTTACCATACATCCTGTACAGTGTGTGGTAGGTTATACAGTTATTTATTGACATTCACAGGAAATATATGGTTATAGAACAGTGGCGCCACACTGTGGCTTAGTGGGACAATACCATTGATCAACTTGTACCATCTGCTCTTCTGGATGTGTGGTTTTTTGATAGAAAAATAGGCCAAAATATATTATGGTTTTTTTTCTCTTAAATTTGTATATGTGTTTTAAAGGGAAGATATAAAAGTGTTGTCATTTGGTAATGAAACATTTTTGATAATTTAAAAAAAACGGTTTAAAAATGTATATAAAAATATTAGTTCAACAATATAACAGTATACAGTGCATAGGTCCAAGGACACCTCTACCAGGCTAACAGATGCACACATATACATACTTTATCACCCCAACTAGTCGTAAGTATATCACACATGCCAGTGCATCTGTTTCGTTATTCCGATCTGGACATTCACACAAACTGTTTGAATAGTCTTCATGTATTAACGGCAGTGACACTGGATGCTTCCCAGACATGTTGAGATGGTGTTCAATTGAACGGTTATTCAAAATTCAGTTGTATTGCTTCAATGAGTAGGGATATATAATCATTGCGGTTTCAAACATATATTTACTCAAATTAGTTAGTTTAAAAAATGTAGCATTTATATAAAAAAAAGTCAGTCTAGAGTGCTAAAACGTGGTACAATGATAGAGTAACTATTCCACATCGACATAATTTAGTTATGTTGTCAGATAAATAAAGTCATATTACTTGACATTACCTGTGAGCTATAATGTCGCATGCGTATGTTTCAGTTTGAAATCCTTGGACTTGGTGACAATGAAAGCCCTTGACAGCAAAGTGAACATTATTCCAGTGGTTGCAAAGGCAGACACTATCACAAAGGGTGAACTGCACAAGTTCAAGATCAGGGTAGGATGTGTAGCATACTATGTTTTCCCCACATTTTCAAGTATACGACAACTGCTCAATAAGTACCTGACACATATATCATAGGTGTACACTATATCACAACTGTGCCACAAGTATGTCATATGTACACACAAATAGTAATTTTTTTAATTCATAATATATTGTGTTATCTTATAAAGGTAAAAGCATATGCTTATGTTGTGTGGCATCCAGGGTCTGCAGCAAACCTGTTCATTCCATATTTATAACACAAATACACCTAAATAAACAAAGTACTGACAATTCTGATAATATGATTTTATTTCATATACAAAGAAACATTGATGCATGTTTGAGATGTGTTGTCATTCTGTCTGTTCAAAGTCTCTACCTTCTTAACATATTCTTAGTAAATGTGTAATGTTCTGACCTCTCTTTCCACACAGATCATCAGTGAACTAGTGAGTAATGGCGTGCAAATCTACCAGTTCCCCACAGACGACGAAACAGTCGCTGACCTCAATGCCAGCATGAACGTGAGTGACCAGTGGACAGTCTTGACCAGCCAGCAGCCTTGTTACAATTTGTCGTCTCAGTCACTTGAACAGATTGTGTTTCTGAGTAACATATAACTTTTAAAATGTTGAAGGTTTACTTCAGTTACAGTTATGTATTTCTGGTACAGTGGAACCTCTCTATACACTCACATCAGTAATACAGCAGCTACCTTGCCATTAAGATCACCAGCTACCTTGCCATTAAGGTCACCAGTTACCTTGCCATTAAGGTCACCAGCTACCTTGCCATTAAGATCACCAGCTACCTTGCCATTAAGGTCACCAGTTACCTTGCCATTAGGGTCACCAGCTACCTTGCCATTAAGGTCACCAGCTACCTTGTTATTAAGGTCACCAGCTACCTTGCCATTAAGGTCACCCAAGGATATGCCGAAATTGTTTCTGTAGCAATGAAGTGTAGGGAATTATTCCTGCTAATCAGATCACCTCTCCATTTGGACCACATTTGCCAGGTCCAGAGGTTGACCTTAATAGACAGGTTCTGTTGTAATAGGAATACAATAGTGACCATTTATTTAAGAGAAAAACACATCATGGCATCTGCTATACAAGTTCCTTTGCTTAGCTTCCATACCAGCTTAATCACACGTTATCAACTAGCATATGCCCAAGATACTGATAACTATTGGTCACTTTTATTGGTAGTTTTTCGGTTAGTCATGAGCTGTTTTCATTTTGTCAAAGTGTTTCACTGTTTTACTATTAAATCAAGTATTGTTATCATATCCGTGTGTGTTATTGTGTACGTTGAGAGTTTTATGTTTGTCTATATAGACTCACCTTCCATTCGCTGTGGTTGGAAGTATGGATGAGGTGAAGGTCGGAAACAAGATGGTGAAGGCAAGGCAATACCCCTGGGGCACAGTTCAAGGTCAGTAGAGGTCACAGTCACCCACATATGAGGGATCAGCACGGAACATTGATGTCCAACATCACACAAAATTACTTTCATCTGGATTTGGTTGACTGCGCGTGCATGAATATTCATTATAATTGGGCTGCAAAATTAATTACTCACATGACAGTAAGCTCAAAGTGATTGACATAAACTCATTTGTGTATCAGGATGTTCCACAGATAGCACCCTAATCATGCATTTATTTGCAAAACAAAACTGACAAATTCAGTACTTACGTGAAATTATTATGTTTTAATATAGTATACCTTGAATGCATGCATATATGCCTTAAAACAATCCCTTTAAGTTTCTAGTTATGCATTTGTGGTATATGAATATATTTTACTATAATTATAATACATACTTACTACAAATATAAATATTATATAAAATATTTATAATACACTGAAACATTACAATACAATAATAGTTAATAGGAATATATTAAATAAATGATTAATTTTTGTTGATCACGTATACAGTTAAAAAAAAAAAATTAAGTACGAAATGAGCCAAGTCACAACCATGCCGTTGTTGGTTGCAGTTGAGAATGAGAACCACTGTGACTTTGTGCGACTGCGGGAGATGTTAGTGCGCACCAACATGCAGGACCTGGTGGAGACGACGCACTACCGGCACTACGAGCTCTACCGGCGCTCCAAGCTCCAGGACATGGGCTTCACTGACAGCGACAACATGAGGTGAGCTTTAACCCTCTACATGGCACCGCCTGCAGACATCCAGGGGGTCGTTTCACCTGTTAGTGTTGACATGTGAAAGTGGCGCCATCGTGTGGATACTTACACAACTTGGTGTCATTGGGACGTTTAGTACATTTACTGTACAATAGGGATGTTTGTCATGTAGTTTTGTTTTTGAGGTACTGCAATGGGGATTTTACAGTTCTATGAATTGAATATTCCTAACATGAGGAGTGCTTGTAATAAGCATCCATAGTCCTGGCAAACATGTAATCATGACGGAATAACCTGGTACATGCCTCTAAGTGGTTGTCTAGTATAAGCCAAACAGGTCTGTAGTTCAAAATTACATACAAGAGGGCACCACATATACACGCGCGCACACACACACCCACACACACACACACACACACACACACACACACACACACACACACACACACACCACACACACACACACACACACCACACACACACACACACCACACACACACACCACACACACACGCACACACGCACACGCACACACACGCACACGCACACACACACACACACACACACACCACACACACACACACACCACACACACACACACACACACACCACACACACCACACACACACACACACCACACACACGCACACACACACACACCACACACACCACACACACCACACACACCACACACACCACACACACCACACACACCACACACACACACCACACACACACACACACACACACACCACACACACACACACACATGGGACAATTTCAAAGTATTATTTTGAAGAAAAAACAACAACGTGATGACACCTTCCCGGGGTTGGAGATGAATATGTGATGTAAAGCCTCAGGGAGTAAAGAGACACATACAACCGGTGTGTGAGTGTGAGTGTGATGAGTGACTGTTGCAGCATGCAGGAGATGTACGAGATGAAGCGTCACGAGCACGTGAGTGAGCTGCAGAAGAAGGAGGAGGAGACACGGCAGATGTTTGTGGTGCGCGTCAAGGAGAAGGAGGCTGAGCTGAAGGATGCTGAGAAAGAGGTGAACCTATCGATATCATTACAAGATTGATTATCCATCTGTGTCACTATAAGACTGATCATTCATCTATGTCAGTATTTCAATTATGTCCATCTGTGTCACTATAAAACAGATCATCCACATGTCACTGTAAGACTGATCACCCATACAGGTCAGTATAAGAGTGACCATCCACCCATGTCATTATGACAATATACATCCTGATCCATGTCACCATAAGACTAATCATTTATCTGTGTCACTATATTATATCCATGTCATGATAAGAAAAAAAATCCTGCCATGGTCCATTCGGCCATATCACCATAAGACTGACTGTTCCCTCATGTCACCATAAGACTGAATGTTCCTTCATGTCACCATAAGACTGAATGTTCCTTCATGTCACCATAAGACTGACTGTTCCCTCATGTCACCATAAGACTGAATGTTCCCTCATGTCACCATAAGACTGAATGTTCCCTCATGTCACCATAAGACTGAATGTTCCCTCATGTCACCATAAGACTGAATGTTCCCTCATGTCACCATAAGACTGAATGTTCCCTCATGTCACCATAAGACTGAATGTTCCATCATGTCACCATAAGACTGACTGTTCCCTCATGTCACCATAAGACTGAATGTTCCATCATGTCACCATAAGACTGAATGTTCCATCATGTCACCATAAGACTGAATGTTCCGTCATGTCACCATAAGACTGAATGTTCGGTCATGTCACCATAAGACTGAATGTTCGGTCATGTCACCATAAGACTGAATGTTCCATCATGTCACCATAAGACTGAATGTTCGGTCATGTCACCATAAGGCTGAATGTTCGGTCATGTCACCATAAGGCTGAATGTTCCGTCATGTCACCATAAGACAGACCATCCCCATATGCCGCCATAAGACTGACCATCCACCCATATCACCATAAGACTGACAGTCCCCTCAGTTCACCATAAGACTGACCATCCACCCATATTTCTATTAAACACCACCCACTGACACTTTCCATGACCATTTGTCAGACACCATGAAACTGACCACAGTTGACACTGCTGTAACACTGCCCACTGTCCACCTTGCAGCTCCATGCCAAGTTCGAGGCACTGAAGAAAGGTCACGCGGATGAGAAGAAGAGAATCGAGGAGAAGAAGAAGATGCTGGAGGATGAGATGGGGGCGTTCCAGAGGAGGAAGGCCGCAGCAGCCCAGCAGGCCCTCACCCTAACAAAGAAGGGTCGCAAGTAGCGGGGCATGTCACCCGACCAGATCTGGTCACCAGGGGGCGCAAGTGTCGTCAGGGTGACGTCACCTCGAGACAACTGGTGCCAGAGACCGGCGGAACACTCGCCTTGGGACACCGCAACAATTGGTGTCAGAAGTAGAGCTATCGCTTGTAGCCGTAGTATTTAAATAGTTTTCTACTTGTGCCTGATATTAGAGATAGGAGTGGAGGTGTATTGCATACCAAGCGTAATTACTGCATTTATACTAATTATCTGATATCAATCATTCGATTTATATGTAGCGTAATTCTTATGATGAGATATGTAATCTGCGTGTCTTAGGGTCAGGCTATTGTGACAGCGTAGTCAGAAGAGAAAAGCTGTCATTAAAACTGTATTATGTGTAATATCTTTCCAAGTCTATTTATACTTATAAGTTTATATAATCGTATATGTAATGTTTTATTCCAAGCTATATAAGCTAAAAACTAACCCAGAGGTGGTGTAAAAAAGTTTTCTTCCGCAATTTTGCAAAAGTATTTACACGTGTACGTTATATCGCGAAGATATTACATGTAACCTTATATTCCAGCTGAGCTTTAGAGGTGCCATGATAATTTACTGATAGATCACAGTATTACACTAAGTGTTGCAAATGTATGATGACAAAATGTGGGTTTACATGCAAAGAATCTATGTTGACTTTTCATGTAGTACAAATATGGAAATTGTACCAAAACTGATTGGTTCTTCCCTTTGGCAGTGTAGAGGGAATCACATACAATGACTAATACGTGACGTACACAGTTGTACCACAAATGTGGGCTTGGTTTTTGAATAGGGTTGCGTGAATATGAAATAAATTATTGTCACTGCGTTCAAAAACTTACACGTAAAACTGTTTACAGTCACTTTGGAAATATGGTTTGTCGATGTTGACCAATGCTGAGAGCTTACATTGAGTTGTATGACGGGATTTTTGTAAGTCGTAATTTTATACACAATAAAACTTTGATATTATTCCGTGATGTTGCTTCGTTTTTGTTTCAGAAGTTTTAACCTCAAGCTCTGATCTATAATTGTCCATGTTTGCACATTGAGACGTTTCAACATTTGTTTTCTGTATTTGTTTTTCAAATTTCTCAAATTTGATTTATAATGTACCACTATTTCTGATGCATGCATGACGCATGATTTTACACACCATTAGTCATCTGTAATTTGTAATATAGCCGTGAAGTTGTAAGTAACACCACTTGTATCTACATAACTCGAAACATTAAACGTCTGATAGGTATTAACACGGTTACAAAGGGTGACTCAAAGTTACACTTTAATCATTCGGTTGCATCTTCTTTGTTAGTAATACTGTTCTCAGTTTAATTTGATTGATACTGTACCACTATTTCTGACGCAGATTCAGAAAAGGTACAACATGCCAACGTATCTGACAAACGCTTGGCTAAATTGTGTTATAAATCGTGCCACTACAGAAAGCAGTTAAAACATATATATATATATTACAGCCCTCTAAACCAAACTTCAGGTGTAGTGCCGGGTATTGGATGTTTTTGCGACGCGCTTTATCTAGTATATCAACATGTCGGTCAGCTCGCTTTGTTTTTGCAACATTGTCTGACTCGTTACGTATTGCCCGTTAATGTCCTAAAATAACAATCGAGGGGTTTATAGTTATACTGTGAAGGTGTTATCTGGTATGTAATGTATTATTTTTAAATTTATCTAGATTGATTTGTTGTGCAATTACTCTTACCGTTGGCGGTTTTTCTGGTTTGTCGTGTCTATGTTAATTTGTGAAGTTATGGCTCTGTACGGTCTTTCCAATTGTTCGGGGGTTTGACCTTCAGACGGTGTATGTCGGTCTGTGCCTGAACTGTGCATCCGGTAGCGAATTCCGATGTAAATTGTGAAAGAAAGAATGGTTCCTATTGATATGTGGTTATAATTTTCCATTGTGTTACCGCAGGCATTCAGGAACATCTGCTTTGATGAGCAACTTATCATTTACAATCCTGCTTGGTTTAGTCCATTATTTGTTTGTTTGAAAGATGTCTGTTCTTTGTTTTTGGTTTCACTCTGCGTTATCCCAATTAAACTTAGTGCAATTTTTATTTCCTCGCCGCTGGCACGTGTGCTAACTGACTAGATCTTGAAGGAGTGCTGTAATCCAAACGAACACATGTTAATCCACGTGTAACAAGCAGCATGTCGCTATGCTATTGTCTCATGTTTTACGACGTTTTACGTCCAATCAGGATGCCGAAGGTGTCGTATTTCAACTGAACTTTCGGAACTTGACGATACAAAAGCTGTAACGTATTAATTGAACATGGACAGTGTTTGGAATGATTTGCTTTCTACACACCATGGTCGTCTTCACCAACATACTGGCACTTGTGCTGCTAGTTGTTTGCGTACAGGTAAAGTGTGTAGTACTAGAGATACTCTGTTAATGCATTTTGAAAATAGGATATTTTCGAAACCAAACGAATGTGCGCGATAAATCAACAATCAGGGGTTAGGATAGACGTCAATTTTTAAATATGCAAATAAGTAGGAGTATGTGAAGAACCTACGGGGTCCTTTGAGCCATAACAACGCAACGTTAATCGCCGTTACGTTCCTACACGATGTTGGCGCGTTCCATATTTTCCGGACATGTAAGTAATGATGTTCTCTTGTTCAAAAGGTCGATAACTGGCTAGTCGGTATGCGTAGTTAGCATAATGATGATTCCGACACAATCGAAATATTTAGCATCTTGCTTTTCAAACGCAGCTCCTTCTTTGGTGCATCATTGCTCAGCCATCACACATGGATATCGAAATAATACTTGAACTTGACGCCTCACGATAACAATATTCAAAACCAGTTTCATGGAATATTAAACTAGCCTCTGTCGAGAACTGTTTCATGCATTGGCAGATCGTGTATTTCTTAATTGTTAGTATACTATGTAAGCCCTATTTCCACAAAATTGCATTAGTATTGTAGTACAAAAAACCCCACAACGGATGAAATATTTTACTCAAACCACCATGTATTGGTTTCAATTTACACAGTCGTGATTTTATACATCAATAATCGTCTGTAATTTGTCATATAGCCGTGAAGTTGTAAGTAACTCCACTTGTATCTAGATAACTCGAAACATTAAACGTCTGATAGGTGTAAACACAGTTACAAAGGGTGGCTCAAAGCTTCACTATAATAATTGATCGCATCTTCTCTATTAGTATAACTGTTCTCAGTTTAATTTAATTTATAATGTACCACTATTTCTGACGCATGCATTCCCCGTTTTCCATGATTATGAATACTTTGTTTGTTGCACTGAATATAAAATGTATGCAGGTTCAGAAAAGGTACAACATGCCAACGTATCTAGCAAACGTATGGCTGGATTGTTTTATAAAACGTGTCACTACGGAAATACACACACACACACACACACACACACACACACACACACACACACACACACACAAACAAACAAACAAACAAACATTCATACATATACACAAACACACACATAAACACGCAATCACTCACTCTCACTCACTCACTCACTCACTTTCACACTCATTCACTCACGCATTTATTCATACACACACACACATCGGTACATACACACACATACACACGCACAATACACATACACCCACATACATACAGCATGTTATGTCATTTTTGCCAATATTAATAAAACAGAGATTTCGCACTGAAGAGTC
>OZ024860.1:7484130-7491630 GCA_964017155.1 Oasisia sp. SBJ-2009
ATAGCTACAAACTCGTTAATGTATATCAGGAGTCTGCGTTCGTGCCCGTGTGTATTTTTACAAGTGCTTGTTTGATGATTTGTCTATCGCTTTGATTAGCCGACTAGTGTGGAAGCATTTCAAACAAACAGACAAAGTAACATTTAAAAACAACCTGTCACTTAAAACAACCTATCACTTAAAGAAAATATATAAACAATATTGAAAATAAATAAAGAAGATTGTTTGCTACGGACCCAAATGGCCATCACTATATAGTCAACTACGGTGGAACAGAAATAACAAGAATTGCAGTCACGAAGACACTGACCCTCTATGTTAATTTGTGAAGTTATGGCTCTGTACGGTCATTCCAATTATGGGGGGGTTTGACCTTCAGACGGTGGATGTCGGTCTGTGCCTGAACTGTGCATCCGGTAGCGAATTTCGGTGTAAATTGTGAAAGAAAGAATGGTTCCTATTGATATGTGGTTATAGGTTTCCATTGTGTTACCGCTGGCTTTCAGAAACATCTACTTTGATGAGCAACTTAGCATTTACAATCCTGCTTGATTGATTCCATTATTTCATTGTTTCAACGATGTATGTTCTTAGTTTTTGGTTTAACTCTGCGTTATCCCATTTTAACTTAGTGCAATTTTTATTTCCTCGCCGCTGGCACGTGTGCTAGGTAGGTGACTAGATCTTTAACGAGTGCTGTGATCCAAATTAACACGTGTTAATCCACGTGTAACAAGCAGCCTATCGCTATTCCATTGTCTCATGTTTTACGACGTTTTACGTCCAATGAGGACGCTGTAGGTATCGTATTTCAGCTGAACGTTCGGGTCTTGATGACGCAAACACTGTAACGCAGTAATTGAACATTGACAGTGTTTGGAATGAGTTGCTTTCTATACAAGATGGGCGTCTTCACCAACACACTGGCACTTGTGCTGCTTGTACTTTGCGTACAGGTAAAGTTCATAGTACACAAGATACTCTAGTAATGCATTTTGAGAATTAGATATTTTCGAAACGAAAACGAATGTGCGAGGTAGTTATCTAGACGGGCTGATGGCGTGTGTGTGTGTGTGTGTGTGTGTGTGTGTGTGTGTGTGTGTGTGTGTGCGTGCGTGCGTGCGTGCGTGCGTGCATGCGTGCGTGCGTGTGTGCGTGCGTGCGTATGTATGTATGTGTATATATATATACCTGTTTGTTTATATATATTATATATATATATATATATATATATATATATAGAGAGAGAGAGAGAGAGAGAGAGAGAGAGACACACACACACACACACACACACACATATACACACGGAAAGCGTGAACAGTTGCTCACGGGTCTAAATGTCTCCCTGTTGTTCTGACAGTGTGTTCGTGCGTGCGACCATACACGATCGTACGTACGAAAACACTGTCAGAACAACAGGTGAACAATTGGAAAACAAGTCACACTTTCCGCGATAAATCAACAACAAATAACATTGGACTATCATGTGAATACGTTGGTGTCTTCTGGGAAGGTAATGGCATTTCTGGGGTTAGGATAGACGTCCATTTTTAAATATATATAAATAAGTATATAGGGCTAGGTGAAGAGCTTCTAGGCCTCCGCGGTCCTTTGACTCACAACAACGCAACGTTAATCGCCGTTATATTCCTACACGATGTTGGCGCGTTCCATTTTTTCCGGACATTTTGTAAGTAATGTTGTTCTCTTATTGAAAGGTCGATAACTGGCTAGTCGGTATGTGTAGTTAGCATAATGATATTTCCGACACAATCGAAATCTTTAGCATCCTGCTTTTCAAATGCAGCTCCTCTTCTTTGGTACAATAGTATTCAGCCATCACAAATGCATATCGAAATAATACTTGAACATTGTGTCTCATGATAACAATATTCAAAACTAGTTTCATGGAATACTAAACTAGCCTCTGTCAAGAACTGTTTCAGATCGTGTATTCTGTAATTGTTAGTATACTATATAGGCTCTATTTCCGCAAAATTGCATTAGTACATAAAAACCACAACGGATGAAATATTTTACTCAACCACCATGTATTGGTTTCAATTTACACAGTCGTGATTTTACGCACCATAAGTTGTCTGTAATTTGTCATAATAGCCGTGAAGTTGTAAGTAACTCCACTTGTATCTACACAACTCGAAACATTAAACGTCTGATACGGTGGTTCAAATCTACACTTTAATCATCCGTCGCATCTTCTCTATTAGTATTACTGTTCTCAGTTTACTTTGACTTAAAATGTACGTCTATTTCTGACGCATGAGTTCCGCGTTTTCCATGATTATGTACAATTTGTTTGTTGCACTTAATAATAAAAAATGTATGCAGATTCAGAAAGGTACAACATGCCAACGTATCTGGCAAATGCTTGGATATATATTCATCAACATCATCATGCTGTCGGTCGCGGCTATTTCCATTCACTTGACAATTGATCTCCATTTATATATATATGCTGTGAGAGTGATGTCCATGAGTCGGTCTTTATGTCTCTCAGCTTCAGGTTTCTCTTGATGGTATCCTTGAACCGGAGACTAGAGCGCCCTCTCTTTCTGTAGCCTTTCTGGTGACATCTTCATGCGGTATCCAGTCAACCGGAGATTATATCTGATCAGAAGATCTTCTATAGATGGCAGTCTTGTCCTTCGAGTATTTATTTCCTTGTTTGTCAGGCGGCAACCGATCTGGTATAGTGTTTCATGCAGTTGTACAAATGGTGCAAAACACCAGTGTCACTATCATGATATTGATCAGTAATCTCATAAATTAAGATTTCTGAATGAACGAATGAATGAAAGTTTTAAATTCTGAGCTGTCACCCTGAGCTAAACACACCCATTTACAGAACGGTCGACTCCCCATGATTCCTTTCAGACACTGATTCATAAGTAAGGTGGGATTACAGACGTCAGTGCCGATGTCAGTCACGGTCACTGTCAACAAATGGACACAAGCAGTGACCTCTTTATACAACTGACATGTTTTTCACGACTTCTTCACAAAGTCTTAACTCTCAACATTGTGCTGTCATTGCACAGGCGTCAACATACCACAAGCATGCATACGTTTACGTATGCCTAGAACTGCATCTAATGACATACACATGAGAATAAATGTGTGGTGTGTGTGGTATGTGGTGTGTAGTGTGTGTGCGTGCGTGCGTGCGTGTGAGTGTGTGTGTGTGTGTGTGTGTGTGTGTGTGTGTGTGTGTGTGTGTGTGTGTGTGTGTGTGTGTGTGTGTGTGTGTGGTGTGCGTGTGGTTATGTGCGGGTGTGCGGGTGTGCGGGTGTGTGCGTGCGCGCGTGGTGCGTGTCTGTGTGTGTGTGAGTGGTAACCTTATTAAACAATAATTACATTTTAAACTTTAATATTGTATGATTCATACCCTTCGATGAACACATAAATGATTATGTTTTGCAGCAGTGCTCGGATATAGAAATGTAAACACTGATAAATATGTAAAGCAAATAAGTATGATTATATTAGCTTCTTATGCCTACAGACTTGTTAATCAACATAACATAGAATGACTAAAATGCTGAATGCAACGTTGCACACCTAATCAACAGACTACACAGGGAGGACATTTTCAGTCAAAACCATAAAGTATGAACCGCATTACAGAGATATACACCTGTATATGATGAAACGTTTTAGGTAGAGTGAGCATGCTAAATCCAGGAAAAAAGGTGTAAACCGAGATGACATTTGTCACACGCCTTTACACTTCTCTCATTACACATCTTGTAATTTGTCAAACATGGCCAACAACAGGGTAATTGCTACTGCAACAATAATTGGCTAAGTACTACAGCAGCTCCTATGCTGCAGTGGGTAGAGCTGTATCACTGGTCAGACACTGACAGGAGTACATGTACCTCCATGTAATCAACCGCATCCTCAAAGGTCACTACAAAAGCCACGGAACAAAGCGGCTCATGTTGTGAATGGCGCTTAGCCGCATTACTTTAAATCGTCACAGTGCGGATTAAAACCAAATGCCTATTACTGCGTGAATACACATGCACACAGGAATCGGGCGTTATGGTACGCTGGCCACCAATGCCATGCTTGTTGGCTCGTGTTGTTTGGAACAATTGACTAGTGCGATCACCATAAAGTAGGTGGCACCGCGTCTTTATTCCAGACCTGTGAGTAAACGTGTCCAAGTTGGTCTAAACGTTGTTTCCGACATATATACTAAGATTACTCACTGGTCAAACTGAACGCACATACACTTATATCCTGTAAAATTTGGTTTAGTAGTTTAATTAAACTGTGATGAAACAGGTCCTACAATTTATATAGGACCTAAGCTAATGATATTTTGTATATTTTTTAAATACATACATGCATATATCGTTTTTGTAAATATGGTTGTATAGCCCTATAAACCAAACTTCAAGTGTCGTGTCGTGTATCGGATGTTTTTGTGATGCTCTTCATCTCGGTATATCACGGTGTTAGTCAGCTCGCTTTGTTTTACAACATCGTCTAACTCGTATTGCCCGTTAATGTCGTAAAATGACAAAAGAAGTGTTAATCCTCTGGAAGTGTTGTCTGGGATGTAATGTATAGAATTACAGGTGTGCATATTGGTTTCATCCCAACTCAATAACACAAAAACGAATATTTTGGATGAGAGAGAGAGAGAGAGAGAGAGAGAGAGAGAGAGAGAGAGAGAGAGAGAGAGAGAAGATAGACAGAGAGGGGGAGATGCGATTGAGAGAGAGGAGAAAGAGACAGACAGACAGAGATAGACAGAGACAGACAGAGAAAGACAGAGAGACAGACAGAGACAGAGAGACGGAGAATGATGAATGCGTGGGAATATGAGTTGTATTCATTTCGCTGCGATTGTCTATATTTTATGTACTTTTAAACCTGTAACAGACCATATATGAAGACGTTCTCTGTTGAGAAATCCAATTAAATATTATTGTCGCCGGCCACGCATGCAATACCATTCTCCTTCCTAGATACAATGGTGCGAATCGAAGAGCTGTGAGTCTGGGACCGATTGTGACAACGACCAGTGTTGCCTGGCCAATATGCGTCCAATCGGCAAGCGTTCCTTGCGGTCACGTGCTCCTGTTAAGCGTTCCCTCTTCTCGGGGGGAACTTGTCAACAACGCGGCGGACTGAATTCGGGTATATCGAAATAGCAAACATGCCTGACTTGATAATGTCTAAAGAGCATTCATTATTTCTAAGGCCAGTTCCTCTGCCCAGAAATGGTCGAGCAGTAATGTAATTATAAAGGGAAGTCTGTTGTTTAGAACGTTGGAAAGTCAAACATCAAAGGGTTCTGCACGTCTCGGCATTATTGCCAAACAGTTTGTTAATGAAATTGTTTTTTTTTACCATTTGATCGTGCTGCAGGTAGAATCATTCAGATTGTGAACATTATAACTAAACACCTTCAACATGCATGTTTTGTCACAAAAATGCAATATTAAATAAAAATCTAGGAGCTGGCATCGTCGCTTTAAAGCGACATGGTCCATTCGTTGCTTTTTTATTTTTATTGCAAAATCATGTTAATCAGTATAAGTTATAACTATTGTAGCATCCTGACCGCCATTAAATGTTTTAACGAAACAGAACTGACTTCGTAATGCTAAACGTCGAATGTTTATAAGAGTCCCGACGCTGCCACTCAAATCGTCGCGAGTGACACCCACCCTTTGACCTTTACCAACTGGGAGCGTGCACCTGGCTGGGTGTGGCAGTTAGTGAATTAGTTGTTATTGGCTATAAACGTTTTCTAATAATAGGATGTCTCTTGTCTGGTCTTATGGTGTGCACACAACATACATTACAAATATATACCATGTTTTTATAACAAATGTAACTCCCATACAAATCGCAATCACACATAAATACTGACTTCATACCATTACGAATGACAACAAATACACGGCAGCACGTGCAACCCGTCAACTTGTGTTCACGTGATACTGCATCACGTGATCATGCATTTCGTTCTGGGCTTTTAGCCACGCCTACAACGGTTTCGAAAACGACTCGTGGTCGATGTGTAAACAGAGTTAAGCGCCCTTACTACGTCTATTTTCTACCCCTAAATGGTACATGAAAACATCTTTTGACGGTCTGTACGCTATAACAGGTATAATTTGTACCGTATAACATTTTGCAATAAAATAAAAAGCCACGCAAGGACCATGTCGCTTTAACCTCAACCACTGTCATGTTGTATCAAAGTCACAAGTAGAGACGGGCCCGGCCTGTTTGTGAAACACGTATTATTTCGTCTGACCCAATTTAATATATAGTATACTCATACATATAGTTTTAAATAATTGTTAGTTTATTTCTGTTAGCATTTAATTTTAATATCGTATCATTATTTAATGTAATTTAACCATGTACATTTAATTGTTTATCCAGTAAGGCGTATGTGTTGCATTTCTATAGATCGGTTGCTTTATCATTTTATGTATCCGTAATTGTATATGTCATCCACTTATAATTTGTATTAATAATAATAACTGTAACACTTCTATATATCTTTGGAAAGTCAAGCTCAGAGGCGCAACAAACACAATGATTTGACGTAGGCATAAACGGAGACAGGCAGGTCGTCATTGGAGCATGGAACTACCGAAAAATTATGGTGGAAAAGCAATTTCAAACAAATATATTTTAAAGTTTTTTTTATGAAATGTGGCTACAGTTTCAGAATGTTTAATTGTCATCGGAAGTTGATTTCAGATTATTGGCCCTATAACAGAGAAAGCGGGTATTGAGCTTAATTTTAGGAACAAAAAGTTGTTTGGAAACGGATGTTGTCATATAATAATATGTTTATGCCTAGCCTTCCGAACGGAAATCTATTTAGGTGAACACAAATTCAGAAGCGGTAAACATAATTATTTAACACAAAACTGATGACATTATATGTTATATTATATATTCCCAGGTTGCATCGCCCCGTTTGATGGGAAACCATTACCTTGGAATGACATCGTAGGTATGGATTGTTGTCCGTGCCAACAAGGGCTGGCGTGTGTGCCGGACGGTAGTGGTCATGCCATCGTACCCCAGGGTTGGGTTGGTAAGTTTACAGCTGTATAATGTGTGTGTGTGTGTGTGTGTGTGTGTGTGTGTGTGTGTGTGTGTGTGTGTGTGTGTGTGTGTGTGTGTGTGCGTGCGTGAGTGAGTGCGTGTGCGTGTGCGTGTGCGTGTGCGTGTGCGTGTGCGTGTGCGTGTGCGTGTGCGTGTGCGTGTGCGTGTGCGTGTGCGTGTGCGTGTGCGTGTGCGTGTGCGTGTGCGTGTGCGTGTGCGTGTGCGTGTGCGTGTGCGTGTGCGTGTGCGTGTGCGTGTGCGTGTGCGTGTGCGTGTGCGTGTGCGTGTGCGTGTGCGTGTGCGTGTGCGTGTGCGTGTGCGTGTGCGTGTGCGTGTGCGTGTGCGTGTGCGTGTGCGTGTGCGTGTGCGTGTGCGTGTGCGTGTGCGTGT
>OZ024860.1:7496630-7539130 GCA_964017155.1 Oasisia sp. SBJ-2009
CGATTCTTTCAAAAACAATCCTAGAAAGCAAAGTGGGAAGAAAGAGAGGAAGGAGAAGAACAAGGAAAGATGGAAGCAAGTCATAAGCGACTGATTGGAAGACGACATCGCTAGAACAGGGAGACGAACGGTCAGGCCACTTCGACCTTCTATTTAGAAAAGAAGGACTTTTACTTGAGTGCGGCGGATTTCACCAGGAGCTCTTGCAGAAGTAGTGGACGCAGCACCCATCGCCACATTTAAGTTCAAACACACACACACACACACACACACACACACACACACACACACACACACACACACACACACACACACACACACACACATATATATATATATATATATATATATATAATTATATACATATATACATATGCATTATAATATATATATATATATATATATATATATATATATATATATATATATATATATATTATAATGCATGTGTATATATGTATATAATTATAATATATATATATATATATATATATATATATATATACTACATAATTATATACAGATACACATACATTATATATATATATATATATATATGTGTATTATAATGCATGTGTATATATGTATATAATTATAATATATATATAATATTATGTATACTTATATTACATATATATCATATATATGCATAATTGTATACACATATACACATGCATAATATATATATATATATATACATTATGTATATATATATATATATATATATATATATATATACATATAGACCCAAATATTATATATGTGTGTACACGTATACGTAATTATATACACAAACATATATATATATTATATATATATATATATATATATTATATATATATATATATATATATATATATATATATATGTATAATTACGTATACGTGTATACACATATATAATATTTGGGTCTATGTATATATATATATATATATATATATATATATATATTATAATGCATGTGTATATAATTATGCATATATATGATATATATGTAATATAAGTATACATAATATTATATATATATATATATATATATATATATTATAATTATATACATATATACACATGCATTATAATATATATATATATATATATATATATATATATATATATATATATAATACATATATATATATATATATATATATATATATATATATATATATATATATATATATATATATATATATATATATATATTATAATGCATGTATATATATATATATATATATATATATATAATTATGAATTATATATATAAATAATTATATACATATATACACATGCATTATAATATATATATATATATATATATATATATATATATATATATATATATATATATATATATATATATATATATATATATATATTTATTTATATATATATTAGCGATCACGCAGTCGCGGTAAACAGTGGCGTCACTCGGCGGACTTGGCGCCAGAAATTACGGAAGTGACGTAAAGTTCTGTCGCGTAGCGTTATTTCCTACCATATATACAGTGCAAAGGAAATCTTTCTGGAATAACCCGGAATCCAACTGCTGTGCGCAACGGTCAGCTAAGGAAGACACATACGTGGAGAGACCAACGATAAACCGTCACCGCTGTAATGTAAGTAGGCCTTGTGTATCATGTATGACATTTTATTGCATAGAAACGCTATTCAAGGTTTACTTGAAAAATCTAGCTCGGTGTATATTGTAACAGCAGGACATCACATAGCCTCCTACACATAGAGTATTGTAAGTCCTAGCTACAGTTGCCTGGTACTGACATAATCCGCAACAGCGACCCCTGGCGTGTGGTGATACTCGATGATATAGGACCGTATTACTCTTAGTGAAGAGAGAAATAAAGAGATGCGGTGAAAGTCGGTTTCGAATCTTGGATGTGTTTGTTCACACCACGCTGCTCCAAGTTACTCAGCTGTGAATACATGGGTACTTGACAATGTCTTCGTGCAGTAATATGCATCATGGTTGAATGCTTCCCAGGGACGTCGACGTTGTGTTCTTTTGCAGAGGGACCACAGCGCTTGGAGCAGACCTAATGAGTGTGAACCGCGCTACATGTGAAATCTTTCTTTACCTCTACCGTGTCACGAATCGTGTGGACTGTGTAATGAAAACAGCATTTATAATGAAATACGTACTTTAGTCTGGTAATGTGTTTACCACTGCTATCTGCAAATGCTTAAGAAATGTTTCTTCTTTCACTTGGAATAGGGAGTGGCTGCTTTCTGTTTGTGCGAGGACCGTTTCGGATTAATGAATAACAAGTGCTTGGTTTACACATCAATCACATGCCAGGTGTTCACTCCAAACAAATTTTTGTTAAACTCTCTTTATGACAATGCGTTTATTTTCGCTCAGTGCTATGCCTACCTTTTAAAACATGCATAAGGCCTACTTGCCTACTTGCCTTTGTACATAGAGAACTTTTATAAAGAAGTTGGTGATGCCCCCAAATTATAAACCGTCATCGTCTATTCATGTCGACCTGGTGCATAATTTTACATTTATAATCATAATAATTGGATGGTTTCTATACCTCGTAACTAGATAATGTAGATATGTGTATTACTTTTATTGTGCTTTTTAATATTTCATAATTCTTCCCAACAGTTTTGTAGCTCTTCTTCACAATAAATAGAGTGTGCATAAATTGACGTATACAACGAATTCTTCTTAAATGCTTTTTATAATACACCAACAACAGATACCGATTGCATATAAAACATTTTGCTAGGCGTTATTCATAATGCAATAAATGGTGTCATATACAACCGGTCCATGCATGCATTTTACAACTTGCATACTTTTACCATATCGGTCAAAAAACAAAACGATTGGAATATAATTATGCGTACAAACTGAGATCAGGAATGTCCACAAATTAGATCTCTATGCGACTTTATAATTGATAACCCACATTTTCGTTGACGAATAATTTAAATCACCCTCTACGGCTAAATTGGCGCCCATTGTTCGTATCAGTGAGTGAATTTTTTGTTTTGTTTAATAACTGTACGTTGTTTTGCTAAAAAGACAATATCCCTTGCATATTAATTTACGAAAGAAACGGAACCCTTGTGTTATCGCCGAGTGACATGGACAGGCCACAGTCCTATCACAACTTAATAAATAACACATTTTCACAAAGGCTCCCGCACGTACCACGATACTGGATACTGGCTATGTCCGAATTTCCACTGATTCGACAACGCCACGAGAGAAAACTAGAATTGCGGGCTCAGTTTTAATGGTATGAAACACGTGTCCCCGTGATGACGTAGGTGGGGGTCACGCGGTCAAGACTACGACCAGTATCTGAGGACGGCGTAGAGACTCCAAGCACTGGTCAAGCACGAGCAGCTGGTCAGCACGTAGAGCGTGATGGCAGTGACCGGTTCCGTCAACACTCCGGCAGCCGCCATGGCTAGCGCCATCGTGAACCACGTGACCGCCGCCACGTGTATGACGACGACGACGCGATTCCACCTGGTGTCGCTCACTTCTTCCGGCGTGCGCTCGTCGTCTTCCGGCGGAAGTAGTTCGGCGGCGAGTTTCGCCGCGTGCAACGATTGGTCGGCGCGCGGTTGCTCGGCGACGCCACGTGCCAAGACACAACCCCCGATAACGAGGCTGGCAACGACCGGAACTAGAAGCAGGACGGCAGCACAACACATCATCGGTCCGACGACGTAACACACGGAGAATTTAAACTCGGGTAGGATGTGTTCACACAACTCCGACACGACGAAGACGACGCCGGCGACGACGGTGACGTCACGCAGCAGTCTCACCGTGCGCATCCGGTTCATGCGCAGCAGCGCCTCCTCTTCTGGAAACGTCAGCAGCGTGACGGTCTGACGCGCGGCGACAATGATGCCGCAACCGACAACCATCGCGCCGCTGAACCGCAGATAGTCGCGGTCGTACCACGTGCACGTCACTGCGACGTCACTTCCGGTGAGGATCGCCACGTACGGCCACAGCGCGACGCAGGCGAGGACGGCGCACAGAGACAAGTCTACGAGGCTCGCGTAGCGCACGATCTGTCGGAACGTCTCCCAGCGTATCGGGAACCGACGGCGCGTGGTCAGCCAGACGAGGTGGACGTTGGCCAGTGCGCCGACCACGAGTAGAACTGTCGTCAACAAGAACGATGTGAGGATCATCGGCAGTAGCCGGTCACGGGTCTCCACCGACGTCGCCGCCATCTTCACCCCAACTGTCTGCAATCGTCTACAACAATTACCGCCATACTTGCCCAAGGTTTGACACGACAACACAGGATTCGAACTCGGGTTACAGAATGTCATTACGTGAACACACGATGTCTTTAAGCAATGGGTTAAACCCAGTTCCAATCAGGTGGTTGTCGCATAGCGACCAACTCGTTACACATATATCAAATTGTAATCGCTAGTATTCAAATATTTTATAAACAATTTAAAGGCGGGAACTCACTGAACCGTCAGCCGGCCGATAGCCGTCCGGCCGGCCGACGCACGAAAAATAAAATAGGCCGGGCGTCGTGGGAACATGGGGCCGTCGGCCGGTTTCGTCATTTTGCAACTCACAGAACCGGCCGACCGGTTCTACGATTTTTCGAACACACACAGCCGGCGGCCAGCCGGCCGATTTAATAATTTAAGCGCTATTAATTTAAATTCAAATTAGTTTAATTTGTTGTCCATAGAGGGATTCAATATGCTCGCCCAGGTGACCTACGTCCAAAAGTTCATCATGGCGGACTCAGAGGATGAATTCATGCCGATTTTTTTGCTGAAAGTGCCGCTTTTGTGGCAAACAACCCAAAACATCTGTGTGCGTGTGTCGGCCGGCCGGCAGTATCAAACATATTTGATACCGCCGGCCGACGTCGTGCGGGCATCGGCTCGACGCACGACGCCAGGCCGATGCCACGACTTTTGGAACCCACATAACCGATGCCCGGCCGATGCCCCACGACGTCCTGCGATGCTAAATCGGCCGGCCGGTCGGCTTAGTGAGTTCCTGGTGAATCGTCGCGTATTTGATATAAATCATACAACGTAAGATTTCAACGTAGATTCCCAAGCAGAAATTATGCAAAGACAACGCTGCTCGGAACGTTAATATTGTGCTTGACACTCACGTGGCCAGGTTGTTAACACAGACAGGAGCAGGCCTTGATGATCAACAGTTGACGTGTAAAATCAGTCATCGCTCGTATTTGACTTCCACAAAGCGTAGTCGACGCTATGAGTGTAAACATATCGACAAACTCGGCTACAACTGACGGCCACTTCACACTGGCTTGAGCGACGGCGCCAGTAGAGTCAACAACGGTGGGGACCGTTGAACCGTGACATATTGCCTTCGCGTCTGTGCAGTGGATCAACGCCCCGTCATGCGTGGCCGACTCCAGAGAATCACTATTCAGCCCTTATGCCAGAGTGCCAATTCAAACATCACGGCAACATCAACAGATTAGCACGCCGTCTAGGGCTACGGGCTCCAGACGGCGTCCAGACAAGGAAGCCTTTGGCTTATCGAGAGTCCGACAGTTTTCCACCTACCGGTATTTATAAAAAAAAAGGTTAGTTCCTATATAGCGCAGTATCCATTCCTCAGGATTGTTCAAAGCGCTTTTCACTTTACTCCCTGGCAGACCTGTTCGATCAAACACCTTCTTAACTTATCTGGGAAGCATCCACCCATATGCAATAAATTATAATTAATGCGCGAAGGCGGCTCTACACATATCCACCTCTGTTTACACCAACAGCTAAATAAATACAAAAGGCAAGTCATATGAAACTCGTAAAAATCAGCTACAATAAATAAAAATTATATATTAATTAGAATAAACGTAAAAAGTAAATTTTATTTCCTCCTTCATCTTCATTTAAGTTATTAATGTGGTTTTACATTATACTTTTTAAACACATGTTTTTACGTAGGGATTGCAGGCTACTTCTAGTTCATTCCGTAGCTTATATGGTATGGTATGAAAGTTTATTCAGAACATTGTATTCAAAACATTGTACTCAGGACATTGTTAACAATAATAAAACACAATTTATGTCGGCTCGACCATTCAAATGAATTTATTATATTACAAGTGGAAGTAAGGCTTCCAATGAGGTACCACAATAACTAATGCGACAGAAGGCGCTCTGACGCAACTAGGGTCTGAGTGCCGTTTGTTCACGTATTCTTGACGTATGTAAAATGCGGCACCGTGTTGCGGAAGATTTTGCTGAACGCTTGTTTCAATCATCCTACAATCAGCTGTTGAATTCGGATGACTCCGAAGCCTCACACATAGCTAAATATGGATATAGTCTGATATGTTCGTCAATATGAAAGCATAATATGTACATTAATGTAATGTAACTTTACAGCATTTACTGTCGATGAAACATCTTGGGACGTTCGATTGAATTCAGTGCTAAAATGGCATTGTTTTGGCTGTTCTGTCCACGTGCACTCGAGTCGTTTACGAATATATTAGGTCCTATCCCTATTATATTATAGGGATAGGACCTAGTATATTCGTAAACGACTCGAGCGCATGTGGTTCTGTCGACCGACCACACATTGACACGCTGTTCTGTCTATTGATCACACACACACACGGCATGCCCACATGCAAACAAATCCACGTTAGTCGCTAGAGGCGCTGATACACAACTAGGGTCTAGTTGCGTATTAGCGCCTGTAGCGACTAACGTGGATTTGTGGAAGCCCATTGTAATATCGTTAATTCATTTAATACAGCTAAACGCTTCTTTCTTAAAAAGAACCATGACTTGTATTAAACATCCGTCGAATATTTTACCTCAATATCTTACCTCAAGTCCGGTCAATAGTTGCCCAAGATTGACCATACACAAGTTATTTGTTATATATATATATATATATATATATATATATATATATATATATATATATATATATATATACATATATAAAGTAGCGTTGCACAGGAAGACAAAATCAGGTTTCACGAGCCCATGGGAGAATAATTAGAACGGTGATAGTGATAGTGGGTGTCGGGCGGATCCAGTCAGTAAGTACAAATAAGTGAAAGCTTTATTTTCTTATGGTAACCATGTCACGTGGTAAGTCGTGATTTCAATGGGCCATCGTCACCCAACACTCTTACATGCATATATTATTATACATATAACAATACACAATAAAGCTTTATATAAAATATATAGTTCACAATAATACTAATATATCATAATAGTATTAAATAAATTAAATAAATAAGAAATGTGTAATTAAATCGTAATTATTTTTAAATACATATTATTAAGTATATATATATATATATATATATATATATATATATATATATATATATATATATATATATATATTATGTATAATTGTATATGTAAAATAATTATAATAACTAACAGTAATAAAACTGTATTAAAAAGTTAATAATAATAATAAATTTAATTTATATAAAATATGACGATAACATTAAAGTATATAAAAATGAATTTAAACAATTAACCATTTCATTTGTTAGTAAACATTCAGAGTGACCCTGTTTCGTACTCTATTGAAAATAAAATATAAACTCCAAAAAGTCCAATAGACCTCAGGTTGGAATCTATGACAACAATGATATAACGGTATTTACAGTCACAACTGTATTCGCTTGTTTAGCCGTTTTAAACCGCTGTCCAGCAAACGGTTATTTTGGACGTTATTGTTAGCAGTGAACCATTCCTGAATAAGCGCTGTAAACATAACTGATGTATTCTATCATTTAGTAAAATAGCATATAAAAAGTGCTAGAAATTATCGCTACAAAGACAAATATGACTTACTTTATACGTATTCTTACATCAATGTTTCTCCGTTTTAAGTGTTCACCAATACGGTTTACATCTCACTTGTATATTTACGTTTTTGGTTTGTTTGTTTGAATAAACTCTTCTGACTTCATTTCGACACGAGAATGCTGTCTGACGACAACCGACGAAACTCGGACAACACGACAACGAGCACAACTACTCTTCCGTGACACATTTCCTATGACGCGTCTTTCGCCTTGATGTCGACACTTGGCGCATTTAAAAAAAGAACGACAAAGCAGACGCACACTATTACCCAGGTTACCGCGGGAGTCTAATTATTTTAACAGGGCACGTATTAAACGTATAGGTGGTTACGTATTCAAAGGATCAGCAAGACACTGGTGAAATCATTGCTTTACCTCTGTTCTCGACAGGAATGTTTCGGTGATAAATGGTTGATGCTCAGAGCGATTGTGAAAAAGACGAGTAGTAACTGGTAGATGATGTTAAACAGCACGGCAGCATTCACACTAGGAAATTGCTTTACTGTGCACAATGCGCTCCATTCTGACCGTGGTAAAAACATAAACGGTACATTTCTCATACTTGACGAGGGGACAAGGTGTTATTAGTCTGTGCAAATAAAAATATTTTCGTGGTTATCCAAAACCATGGGCGAGATTGTTCACTCTACATTGTTCCAATTCACTCAGTTATACGAATGAGTACCTGGCTATAAAACTATATAGGTGGTTTAGGCAATGTTTATAGATAATCTAGATATTTTGTAAAACTGACAGAGCCAATTCAAATATTAAAAACAACCAACCGTACATATAAGAAAAAGATAAGCTTTAGCCAATCGCCTGTTTTGCTGAGATTAACGAAGACACCATCTTTCTACATGACGGACCCATATAAGTCAATGAGGTACCACAATAACTAATCCGACCGAGGGCGCTCTAATGCAACTAGGGTCTTAAATTAGTGCCATCTTTTACGTATTCTTGACGTGTGTAGCATGCGGCACGGTTTTGCAGAACATTTTGCGGAACGCTTGTTTAAATCATCCTACAACCAGTTGTTGAACTCGCATGACTCAGAAGCCTCACACATAGCTAAATATGGATACAATCTGACATGTCCGTCAAAGTGAAGGCATAATATATACATTAATGTACATTTACAGCCGATGGAACGTCGACTGGTGGTCCGACGGCAGGTGTGCTGGTTCGGTGCCGGAAAATATGTTTAAAATCATCTACAGCTCGCCGTATGCATCACACGAGACTGCTACGTATTCACACATAGTTAAATATTGATAACGTATAACAAGTCCGTCAACATGAAAGCATAATGTCTACATTAATGTACATTTACAGTCGATGAAACGTCGCGGGATGTTCGATTGAATTCAGTGCCAAGATGGCGTTGTTTTGGCTGTTCTGTCTATTGACCCCACACATACGGCATGCCCACACATACGAACTACCTGTGGCTACGCGCCTGCACAATCAATAGCTCACCCTTCATATATACGAAAAGGATGATTTAAACCAGCATGATTTGTATTGTAACGTAACCAAACCACAACGTGCTGGATACAGCAATGGGGTTCCACAAACCACTTTAGTCGCCAGAGGCGCTGGTACGCAACTAGGGTCTAGTTGCGTATCAGCGCCTCTGGCGACTAACGTGGATTTGTGGAACCCCATTGCTGTATCCAGTAAGTTGTGGTTTGGTTACGTCACAATATAAATCATACGCAAGGCTTCCGTCAAGACTCGAGTCAAGCTAGCCTGTAGCCTATTCAAGAGATACGGTACTCTCGCTTAACCGACTGTCGGTTAGTCTCGCTTAACCGACTGTCGGTCAGTCTCGCTTCACCGACTCTCGATCGGCTGCGTAACTACGCCGAAAAGAGTTGAGGGCCTGAACAGTGCTGCCACCTCACGGTACCTGGTTAGTCGAGGCTAGAGATACGGGTGATCGAGTGCACTCCAATATCGCTAATTGGTATCTTAGACATTGTATGTTATATGTAAACATCGGCTAGGCTCATATTTATCATTCTAAAATATACTTCATAAAGCTATAGTATAACAAAGTTAATAACCGTGAAACATTAAAACGTGAATGTCTGGATAAGTTTAGTTCAAGCACAATAACTCGCCGTAAACACAGTGGCTAGTGCTGCCACCAGGCGAATGCAGTGCATATTATATTTCGTTAGCGCCATGCAGCGGATATGCATTTCTTTTATCGTGTCTATTAATTTATATTCGTAATAACAACACGTAAACTGCATCCTAGCTATCATTGTTGTCTGTTAATATATTGAGTGTTATACTATTTAGTCACAATTAGTAACATTGCATCTATTCTTTTATGCGCACATTTAATAGATCTAAATCAAATTAAAACACTTAATAAACCACATTTCCACCAGTTCGTTTACATAGGGGTGACTAATACATACGATTGTTAAGCATACTTACCTGGCACAGGAGAAACCTTGATCACCAAGGAGGTTCCCCCAGGGCGAGGCCTTTCCATTGCACTTCGGTTGGGCTGACCCTTGCGATTACCCCAAATGCGGGTAACTCGGGTGCGTAATTTTTGGTAGTGGGGGACTGCGTTCGCGCTATCCCCTTATTTCAAAACAAAAGTTTACATTCTAATTACAAGCAATTTTAAATTGCTCTGGGTTATTGTGTATTATAAGCTGTCAGTCCCAAAATTGGTAAAAAAAATGTAATGCTGGGAGTTGAGTAATTGCAAATTGCTTATGATTCCTTTTTCAATGATCACAACATTGATGCCACCTTGATGCAATTATGCTGATGTGAGCATTTCACAAATATTAATTTATACTATTTATATTCAATATGATTTTTCATGATAATAGCATTCCACAATTTGGGACCAACATAAGGTAGTGTGTTTTGTCTGGTATTGATTTTACAATGTAGTATTTTGTAAGCTATAATGTCGTTATGTGAGAGGGTCATTACATATATTTGGTAACATACCCCTTTTATGTTTGTACATTCATATACATGTTACATATTTGTTCAGTTGATAGATGTTCATAATTTGATGTGTTTTAAATATAGCGTATGTATGACTGAAATGAAATGAAATGAAATGAAATGAAATGAAATGAAATGAAATGAAATGAAATGAAATGAAATGAAATGAAATGAAATGAAATGAAATGAAATGAAATGAAATGAAATGAAATGAAATGAAATGAAATGAAATGAAATGAAATGAAATGTACGAACGCACACACACACACACACACACACACACACACACACACACACACACACACACACACACACACACACACACACACACACACACACACACACACACACACACACACACACACACACACACACACACACACACACATTGAGGTGATGGTAAGAATGGGGAATGTTCTGATGCCAGTGCTACCCATTCTGTAGCAGTCAGACGAATGTTCTAGTTTCCAGACGATGTACCCGGAGTTTTTGACTCCCGCTGACAATGACTACAAGTTTTGCAATGTCGACTAGCTTCGTTTTAGCTACACCTCCAACAATATACACCAAACCAACGACTTTTCATACATTTATTGATGTTAACTTCAAGACAAATTTATAAAAGCGCAGTTATTCTGTTTTGGTATAAAATTGTCAGGAATATAATTTTCATCGGTATGTTTAATAGAACATTAATACTGGCATTCACAAATACACGACATATCGTGCTGAACCAGTGCACGTACCAGATTTTTTAACTAACGTTTTACACACAACTGTTAGACATCGAGGTGTTTAATTGTGGAATTATATAGTAAAATAATTGATTTACTAATGCATTTGTGACATGGAAATGTAAACGGAAGCAATTGCTTCATCGTGATTTGTATTGTTATACTTTTCTAAGTTATTTCTATCTTTAAAAAATTGTTAATGTTGCGCCATAAATCAATGCCATGTTGTGGACGAACGTGCGAGCGTGCGTGCGTGTGCGTGCGTGCGTGCGTGTGCAATGCTTATATCGGTAACCCATCTTATTGCCCTCGATTAGATTTCATATATTTGGTTATGTATAATATCAGCTGATTATGAACAATACATAATCGAACTTAATTACGCACGTCAGTTGAGTACCACCAAATATTAACATGTGGCCTTAATTAATTCAAATACTAATCGTATACGATGAATTAATCATGTCATTTTGACTCTACCTGCCAATGTTAGAAGACATACTTCTTCTGTAATATTGAACGCAAAAATACTTACGTATCCGAGGGCCAGTTTCATAGAGCCTACTTGAAGGTAGGGCCTATATACTTAAATGTAGTGCCTACGTACTTAAAGGTAGGGCCTACGTACTTAAAGGTAGGGCCTATGTACTTAAAGGTAGGGCCTACATACTTAAAGGTAGTGCATACGTACTTAAAGGTAGGGCCTACATACTTAAAGGTAGTGCATACGTACTTAAAGGTAGGGCCTACATATTTAAAGGTAGTGCATACGTACTTAAAGGTCGGGGGGGCCTACGCAAACATTTAGCGGCACGTGTTTTCGTACTCGTATATTCACTTATTGAAAAAGTCAGTAAGACAAACACCTTAGCGTTAAGAACGTCCTCAGTGGCTTCACGAAACATAAACTTGATCAAGTTTCACCAAATTTACCGGCTTTAAGTGAACACATCTACGGCAGTTTCTGAATTTGAATATCAAACAAGGCATGTTTATATCTAGGGCGGCCATTTTAGTAAGCTCATCGAATCCGATTGCTAGGCAACGCGTGACATATCTAGCGAATCCGTCGATCACTGGCAAATGTACCGTACACGCAGGTACTTGTACGTGTTGGGACACGGGTCCTTGCGGACGAGGCTATTGTGCGAGACGAGCAAACATTTGGTCTTGCCAGCACACCACCGCGACACTGACTTGGTGACACGTGCGCGACACTTGATGTTGCCCGTGTAGCCGTAGGGACACGTGGTCGTGTCGTCACGTCCGTAGCTGGCGGAGAGCACGCGCACCTTCTTCGAGTCCGGACACTTCAGTTCCGCCATTGCGTTCTCGCACACGGTGAATGTCTGGCCGGGCGCTACAACGTGGACCCAACAGTTGACGTGACGTGTCAAGGATCGGATTAGTAACACGTGACTAAAATTATAATAATAGTAAGATGAAAAAAAAAAAATATATATATATATATACATATATATATACATATATATATATATATATATATATATATATATATATATATATATATATATATATATATATATATATATTAATCTATATATATATATTAATATATATATATATATATATATATATATATATATATATATATATATATATATACTCCTAAAGGCAGCTTATGTCGACCGATTAAGCATATAGGACGGGCTTATGTAGACCGCTGTTTTATGTAGACCAAAACTGGTCTACATAAGGATTCGACGTGTTAGTTCACAACTAACACAATTTAATTTATCAGTACCATTGCTTGTGCACACAGTTCATATGACAGTGAAGTACTGTGCGTAATTAATTTTTAAATGAACAACAATTTAAGTGATTTTGAGCATGTTTTTTCCAGCGTCGTGCATATTTTTGAGTATATTGTGTGCGGGCATATGTAGACCGGCTCAAAGTTCTTATAAATCTATATTTATGGTATATACCGAACGAAGGGTTGGAGTTTTGTGTTCTGTGTATGATATACTTCATACTGATGCAAAATGCTATATTATTATGTGTAAATTAGTAAAACTTGCATTTTGTCTTTGTTGCGAACCGATAGATCCCTCGAATATTGGCTTTGCCGTTGGTACTCGGCAACTCATTTTACAGCATTCACTAAATTGTTAAATACAATGTACACACATTCACCATCAAAAACCTGTTAACGTAGTTAATCACATGTATGCATTGCTTTTGTTAATATGTAGTTAGATAATCATGTGAAATTTAATGAAGTTTTACGTGATGTGCCGTAAATCGGCAACCACTTTTCGTTGGCGTTGGCGGTGCCGGTGCCGGTGGCGTTGAAGTTTTTCTTCATCAGACAAGTTATTGAAGTGCAGTACATCTTTTTCAGAAAGTAAGTACTTTGAAAATTACTAATGCATAATTGCAACAACTAGTAGGCCTACATAGTATGTTGTGTGGATATTCCAAAAAACAGTATAATTGCTTAACAATGAGAGACGTCTGGGATATTCGGCGTGACATGCTAGAATTGGGGGCACAGGTATTTCGTGTTGTACTTTAAGCAATTAATCTGTCATAACAGCTTAAACATGTGATGCAATATGTTAGACAATACGCCTTACATATAAAGCCCACACTTATCTTACGGACGAATTTGATAAGCGTTTAGCAAAAATTGAAAATTAATTGGACTTCACGAATGACACGATTATTGGCTATACCAGTACCGATAGCCGCCTTCAAGCCTTAGGCATTAGACTTGAAATGTCATGAGCCGTGCAAGTCGTCGTCGATGATGCAAACCGGTGCATCTTTTAGGCATCGAAGGTGCGCTAAGATACATTATGTTGTAACATTACATTTTATATTGATTGATGAATATTAAAACGCACCGAGCTTTCAAACAACAGCATAGGAGCATATAAGCCTAAAAAGGCTGCCTACGGCTAAGGAAGGTGTACACCTACTCACAAAAGTCACATGTCACTGGGTTACAACAAAATGAAATTTAACCCACAACAATATATTGTTTGTGTATACAATTAAGATATTTATGGAAATCTGTCTTGCATATGTTACAGAGGCACCAGTACTGAACGTAACCATGTCAGAGACAAAGAAGACAGTGCCTCTGAGAAGAGGCCAAGATATGGTACGGTTACTGTCACCAATAAAGTTATAGTACATTTCAGTGAAAGCATTCTGAAGACATTTTGCGACCGATGCCCATAGACATAATTTCATTCCATGGAAATAAATAACCAGGCTACAGTGTCATTTGGAATCACTGGACATGTAGATTTGCATTCAACATGGATGAATCTATATCACTACACATTGTTTGGCAATTTACTAAACGAGTTTGAGATCAAATAAAATTCAGCAACTTTAAAACAAAATGTTAAATATGTTTATGCTGGATTGCTGGTGTTGTATGACCGTATGACTACTGTGGAATAATAATATGATGTGTCTCAGTAATCCAGTGTGATGTTGGTCTTTATTTTATATCTCCATGTTTTTCTTTCAGTCCTCTGTTATTTACCCCATTGAGCCCTGCTCTCTACAATATACTTTTCCACTCCCTCTAAAAATTATTATTGCTTAACACTAGTTTAATAAATAAAATGACTTCTATCGTTTCTTTTACAGCTGAAAACAAGTTTAATGTCACGATTAACAACTCAAAAGGTAAGGGTGTTGCATCATTATTAGTCTAATGTATTACAGTGGCAAAGTTCTGCTAGATGTGATGGATGTTTGAAATGAAAATTGTCAGCACATTGATAATATACGTAATTTACACATTTTATATATCTAATATGCATAATTTGTTATTTATGAGAACTAAATTGTAAAATTATTTATTTTCGAAGACGTCCAGTTCGGATGGTTTGGAATTTGTTTAATTTGACATATATTATAACGTTATATTAATTAGTATTTGATTAAAAACATGTATGCATGTGATAATTAGAATTGATACAATGATGCTAGTAATAATAAAATTGAGGTAACAGCATACTAAATACAACATAATATAATGCAATATAATAATATAGTAATGCAAGCCTGATACAGATGCTTTGAAAACCACTAACCCTGAAACCAGAACAAATAAACAACTAATATAAACTTCACTCCTTAAATACAATACATGCACCAATTATGTTAACTTCGGAACTAATATAAAATATAAACAAAGTTTTAGCCCCTGTATTAGTAGATTATAAAATTACTTGTATAATGTGTACCAACATTAATTATATGCAAAACGTATTGCAAACAATCATTCGCCTTTCGTTTAAATGCATTCCAGGCACTAGTTCACCAATGTCCTCCACTCCAAACAAAGAAGTGTCCAGGAAGTCAATTGCTACATTCCAGGCACCAATATAATACTTACGTTAACTTTAGGCTTTGAAATGCACCAATAATCAACAACCGGGTACTACATAAGAATGCTACAGGAATTAGTTCTGACCAGCTATGTTCTCACCATTACATTACGTGCATAATGTACGGCAAACAATTAATCATCTTTTGTCTAAATTCATTGCAGGCACCAATGCTTCCACTTCTGGAGTCCCGCTTGAACATATCACAAGAAAGAGAGGTAACTTTGCATTTTGATTAAAAGAAACTAATGATCCTTCAAAAGAGCAGTTGATTTATTGATGACATACACACACACACGCACACGCACACGCACACGCACACGCACACGCACACGCACACGCACACGCACACGCACACGCACACGCACACACACACACACACACACATAATTTATGAAGTCTTGCAAATTCACAAATAACATTCTTGCATAAGATCACATTATAAGTAATTTGATGACAAATGTCTGATGTTTTGTCTATACATAATAATCAGTGATACACCAGGTAATCAGAACTAATGTTTCCATTATTTATCTTCAATGCATATGAAAATCACTGTTTATTTTGCACCAATTATGAACAAAAAGACAAAGAATCACAAAATATACGAATGTAAACAAGAATGATATATTTAGTAATTGATAAATACACAATTTGGTGACAAATTTGATTTACAGATATGTTTTTGATATAAATGTGAACTGTGTTAACAGTAAAAAAGATATATGTCAAACCACAGTAGACATATTTTAAAGTGTATTTTTTCAAAAGACCGTTTTCATGGGTAGCCTTAACGTTAACAGTTATGTTACACTGTGTTTGTATTAGTTTTCATTTTTATTTTCAGATAAAGTGCAAATCATGGACTTCCTGAAAAGCGCAACACCACCACGTTTACGGCATCTTGTTAACTACAGTGCTTATGTGAAATGTAGGGCGCAATTATTTAATAGGCGCAAAAACCAAAAAAAACATATCAACAAATGCATGGTAACAAAGGCACTGTAAATTTGCAAGTAATGGCAGCCATTTGTATGAATGAAATGACGTATAAATTCGCTTGCACTGCCATGGTACAGTTTGCGAGGGTTGTAATCTGATGGGTATGTTTGTTCCAGGTTATATCTGTGGTGATGCATCTCCTAGACAGGGATGACAGTCTGTTTCCTGTAGTGTTGTATTTCCTAGAGAATAACTAAAACGTTTTACATTTCTTGCACATGTATTAGTCTTAGCACAAAGCATTTTTGGCTTAAAATGCATTTGCCAGTCATGACCCCATTTAGTTAATTCATCTAGGTCTTTCTGTAGTTCTTGTAGGTCTGATTGTTTGTTGATTTCTCTGTATTAGGCACAGTCATCTGCAAAGAGGTGGACTGTGGAGTTGAAAGTGTTAGGTTTGTCATTGATATAAATAAATAGGAGAGCCGTCCGTGATTTTTCTTTGATCTAAATATATAATATTGCAAAAAGTAAAGATAAATATACAGACACTTTGAAGATAGACAATGTAAATGTTGAGTCAAGTTATATCGCTCCTTTGTAGTGCCACACATTAATTATTGCATTATGACATGGGGTTTTCAATCAAACAGAATATTAAAACTTTAAAAACCCTGAAAAGTATTACCTTATTATATTTCCCACAGAAACACTTTAAAAAATACACTTTTTAAAAATATGATATCCTTAAGGTTCAACAATTTTAATTTTATAATTTTTTTTCACAATGACCTACCATTTTAGTTCCCAAACTGGAGAATAATGTTTTACTAGGTACATAATCATGATACAAGAGTCGAGCACAAACTGTACAAGAAAAGCACTACACAGTTCACGAGGATTTTGAAATTATGTGAAATTGTAACGTTTGCAAACCTATAAAGTAATACATACAAGACAAAATGGCTTGTATGCAAAATTAAGAACTAACAACCACATGTTAACTTGATTTCAACCTTACACAACAAAAATTGTATCATAAAGTCAAACTCATTAATTATATACACTACGCTACATACCGGGGTACTTGCTAACCTTCATTTATGTTTTGGTAAATATTTGATTTAGGTGATGTGCTTGATATTGGTAGTTATTTTTATCAGGATGGCCCCTTGATAGCGACTATTACAGACTTAGAGGAGTCTCCTGAACCTTTGTTGTTATTTCAGTGTCATATATTATGCCATTTATACAATATACAAATTACATATAGTTTGTATCATTGTTGTAATTTTTGACACGGATATATTGTATTAAGTATTGGTCAAATAAAAGCAAATTCTTCTTGAATCATATGTGAATATTGTTTACTGAAATACACTGTTTTGTGTTAAGTAAATTAAATTATTGAAAGTGGTAATTTCTTAGATAACTTTCTGAAATAATTCACACCATTAAAAATTACACCAGAAACATCAGGTGCTTAGTTAGTCTTAATGTTTTACTGTGAATAAATAGTGAGAGGTTTGCTGCAAAATATGTGAGAGATGAGATGTTGAGACCCCTGCTACAACTCTTCAAGACCACTTAGTGAAGACATGTTATACCCAATTGTGTACACATGTAATACATTTCCTACATGATTACATTTGTGAAATCAAAACTAAACATACTATAGTATTTTTATTTTGATGATTTATTAAAACAACTTTACATAGTATAACTATTATCACCGTGGGTTCTCATGTTATACAATAATTATCCTTAACATACCATTGGCTATGCCATTCTGGTATACATGTTAACATACATAATTGTGTGAAACCTAACTAGCTTACTAACTAGATAAATTAGTATGTATTAAAAGGTAAGTTCTTCTATGTCGCATTATCCATTCCTCAGGATTGCTCAAAGCAACTACACTTTACTCTCTGGTAGACCTGTTCAATGGAACAATCTTGACTTCTCTTTGAAACACCTAATGATGCTGCAAATAATGCATGAATACTATTTGTAACAAATATCCACCCATTTATAGCCAGGTACTCATTCGTACAACTCGAAGAACTAGAGCAATGCAGAGTGAAAATAAATGCCAACACTTTGACACAATAGCACAGGATTCAAACCTAGGTTCTCTTAGTTGAGGGTGTGAAGCTCTAGCCACTGTGCTACACCATTATTACACTACTTGATTCTTAGTCTTAATGGATGGTTCCCAGACACAGGTAACTTATTGGATCTTAAGGATTATAGGTGAAAGTCCAAATGGTGTAGGCCAATGCAACTAGAGGCATCTGGTGAGGAATGGAATCTCTTGGATTTCGAAACATACATTAGTAGATATACTACGGATTATTGCTATAGGGAATAGAAGAATTTGTTTTTATTTGACCATTATGTCAAAACAATACACACATACACGTTATCCATGTCATACATATATAATCTGAATAATACAAACATGAAAATCATAGCAAACATGGTAATAATGCGTATAATTAATAATAAAAGTAGGGTCAGGAGACTCCTCTAAGACCGGGCTGGTCGCTATCGAGGAGCCGCCTTTCAGAAAATTTTACTTACAGAATAATTTCTTCATCTAGAACAAATTCTTCAGAAACAAACCAAGAAAAAAAGAAAAATCACCAAACACGCATAATATGAAGATGCATGTGCGCAGCTGACAAGATTATTGTATCTCAAGTAAAAGGGTCTGTTTTTAAGTTTAAATACTGAATGAAGTGTTTAGGTGGTTTTAGATACTTAATTTTGCATACATACATAGCAGTTTTGTCTAGTGCATATTACTTCATAACTTTGTAAAAAATACAGTTTAACATAATTTACAAATCCCTGTGTACTATGTGACATAAGTTTTTCTTTCACTATTTCAGGAAGGTTATTTAATAACAGTGGCAAATTATGTCTGAGACATTTCTTTGCAAATTCATGTTTAATTTTATAAGTGTATATTTTATTTTTGTCTCTTGTGTCATGACCATGTACCTCATATTTAAACACAAACCTCCAATTTTGTAAATAGCGAGGTAGGTCATTGTGTAGATATTTATAGTAGAATTTTAATTGTTGTAATTTAAGAATGTCATCTACTTTTAATAAGCTAAGTTGTTTGTACAGTGGTTCAGTGTGGGAAATGTAGTTACTCAAAGTAATCATTCTCAGGGCTTTTTTTTTTAATTTTATTATTCTATTTGATTCAAAGCCCCATGCCATGATGCAGTAATTAATGTGTGGCACTATTAATGAATTATATAATATTTTTTTAATATCTAGAGGTAAGATATGTTTCAATTTGTTTAAAATTCCAATTTTCTTAGAACACGCATTTGATATTTTTTCAGCGTGAATATACACCCTTATATACGTAATCGTCGACATCCATGTGTGTGTGTAATTCTCGTTAGGCTGACTTTTAATATCACCCGTAAACACAACCTCTTAAGAACTGTGAACACTTTTCATACAATTTGTAGCTCTGGGATTTCCAAGCTTAGATGTAGGCAAATGCACTAGTCACTACGGATTATTGCTATAGGCATAGCCAGGGATGTAACCGTTGTATACTACAATAGATGTGTATGTAACTGTCACATAGCTGACTTGTAATATAGCCTGATAACACCAACTCTAACGATCTAAAAACATAAATTATAAAGGTATGGATGGAACGCTCCTACACTGAGCGATGTCATAGTAGGCAGCCGAATTCATTCATATCGAAGAATCAATCAACAAACTGACGCAGCCGCAAGACAAGAGTAAACGGGGAGAACAGCCACTCGCTTGAAATATCAGGCATCGCATATACCAAATATTTTCGCTTATTTTAATTGTGTTCATACAATGCAGACTTACTAAATACTGTCCACAATAATGTCGATAGTATAAAGAGTCCGAATAATTTGTATCACCTTCGGGTGTTATAAATGTTTACTATTCAATTGATAGATCAGTGACAGTGTCGTTCGATTCGGCTCGCGAATAAATGATCGTTCTCGCATGACATACATCCCCGTCGGCAATGCTATAAAATGTTGTCTTTGTTGTTATCGCATCGATACATTCCCTGATCAAACATAACTTTGCTGGTATTGGGATTCAATTTAGTTTACATTTCGCAACAGTGTTTTACTGTTTACTAGACTCGGCAGTCTACCGCAAAAAAGGCTAAATAAATATATGCAGCTTCCGGCGATGCTCCGGTCTACATAAACCGCATCTATGCATACGCGGTTTTATGTAGACCGATTTTTTGCATATACCTTATTTATTGAAATATCTTGATGAACTTTCATTATGTGTTAAACATTAGTATTAGAAACAATGTTCCAGTTTTACATCTTTGGAAAATGTATTAAATAAAAATATATGCCTGGTCTACATAAGCCCGTCCTCTAGGCACTGGTCTACATAAGCTGCACTTAGACTTATATATATATATATATATATATATATATATATATATATATATATATATATATATATATATATATATATATATATATATATATATATATATATATATATACATATATATGTGTGTGTATATATGTATATACATACATATATATACATACATACATATATATATATATATATATATATATACATATATATATATATATGTATATATATATATATATATATATATATAAAACAAGTTATCTTATTATTGTATATTGTTATTAAGGCCTATGATAGTTAAAGAGCATAATAATACAAAACTACTTACGCTGACGTTTGACCTAAATTATGTAAGTTAGAATAATCGTAATACGTCCTGTCCCCCGCTGACGTCATCTATTATTTCTTTTTATCATTATCATCTCCTGGTTAACTTTTTAAACTGGCCTGTAATATAACTATTTACCTATATAATTTTCAAAAAAACATATCTCAATAATTACTTTTATATTTGTCACTTAGGACATGAGTAAAAATAACAAAAACCGTGTCATAGGCAGTTTAAAATGAAGCAGCGGTGTGGAGATAGGCGCAACCACCGGAAAAAGTCGATTGATAGATCAATGACGGCGCTGTCAATGTTGAAAGAATCGTATCATAAGATGCTCCTTAAAATCATCTATCGCGTCACCGGAACACGTTCATCGGTGCGTCAAGGAAATGGCTACGACCTCAGAAATTAAGTATGCTCCTTAAAATAATCTCTGGCGTCATCAGAACACTTACCTATGCGTAAAAGAGAAAGTAATATCCTTTCCCGTCATATTATAGAGGGTTTAATTTTTAATAAAATGCTCGATTTTTCTTTATGGTGTCATTTTCTTTGTGACACGGTCCTTCTGTTGACAACAAACCAACCCACTGACCTACACACTTGTAGTTGACCGCCAGGTACTTGTATATGCCGGCTGGACACGGGTTCGGACCAAAGGTGCGGAGGTTGACGCGAAAGGTGCACGCGTTCTCCCACTGACACTTCTTACGTACGATTTGTTTGGAGGCTTTACTGCAACAAATAACACAGCGTCGACGCACTCACGGATTGTCTCAGAACGTTGGTGGCCGATACAAGACGGAATTCCTTTCGTTTGGGTATATCCCCCTCGTACGAAAGTTAGTAAATTGTTTTGACTGGATCATTACTAGGAATAGTGTCAGCGTATCAGAGAAAATATCGATGTCCGTCGTCAGACGAAACTGTCTCTGACCCCCTCAAACAACAGTGAGTTTGTTTGACATCGTCCATCGACGGACTGTTGCACTGAACGATAATTGCACTTGTCATTTGTGAACGAAGTGAGAACACGGGTCTGATCACTCAAACAGTATCCTTAATGACTACGGTTCTCGGAGTTGCGCTTGGTAAGTTTAAAGGTTTTATTTCCAATGAAAATTAATGTTAAATTAAAATAACAACAATAGTTATAGTAATAATAATACATACTATTTGGATTATTGGCTAGTCTGGGTGTTTGCAGAATGAACGTGCAAACGATCTGGATTAACATGCACCTTTAGCCATTCCCAGTAAAACCCTTTAACCGAATAACTGTTTTTTTTAATAATGTAATTTTTAAAGTTTCACCAATATAATCATTTAGCCTCTCAGTAATATGATATGTAACCTTTCCCCATTAATACGTTTAACCTTTCAATAGAACTTGTTTAAATTTCCCGAATTAGGCAAATTGAACCTTAAAATTTTCCCGAATATAACCGGTGTGTAGCAAACCTGCACGGTCTCTTGTAGTCCGGATTATGGCCGCATGTCTTGTCGGTCATCTTGCCGTACCTGGCCGACAGTATGTCCAGTATTTTGTCGACAGGACATTTCAAGTGCATGACCGTGTCATCACACGCCACTCTCCTCTCTGCAATGGTTGACGTCACACGGGCGTTGACAGAGTGCATGCGATCAGTAACATGTAATAATTGTGGAGGCTTTCGAATCAAATCGCACTAAAGGTGAGGGTGCTAGCTCATACGTTTTTTTAATTTTAACACCATCTGATCCGGGACGGCTGTCCCGTTTACTGGTGGGTACATACATGTAAATAACTAAACGTTATGATGATCTATCTGCGTATGCTGATTACATAATAATTGTAGTAATAATAATATGTAGTAGTGATACGCTGTGATATAAAACGTATACAATATGTCATATATGTATTTACAGATTAAATTGTATTATTAGACGCGAACTTAGAAATAAAACACTAATACCAATTATCTTGCAATGGTAGTGATACAAATAAATGAGATTAATATATATATATATATATATATATATATATATATATATATATATATATATATATATATATATATATATATATATATATATATATATATATATATATATACGTATACTGTACATATGAATACGTAGAACGACCTACCTTTGGGTGGCGGTCGTGTTGTCATAACGTACTTATTAGTCGTCGTGGCTGGCGTTGTCGTCGTCGTCGTCGTCGTTGTAGTTGTTGTCGTCGTCATCTTCTCGCAGTCATACTCCACCGCCAGGTACTTGTACGTGTACAGGCACGGGTCACCGAACGTGTACGTGCTCACTAGTCCACTGCACGCGATCTGACCGTCGCACAGGCGCTGTCGGGGTTAACACAACAATCATCACGTACGTCACTCCGGCTAAAGTAGCTTGTTTTAAAGCTGTCTCTTAAATTGAACTACAAATAATAATAATAATATAATAATATTATTTATTTGATATAGCGCCACATCCATAATCGTTCGTGGGGCTTCACAACATATTACAATTTAAAAGACATAAAAAATATATGTATACAACAAGACAAATACTAGTGTTTTAAAATAAATGTAAAAAAATATGTATATGTATATAAATAAATAAAATTATACGGTATTAAAAAGCGTAGCACTTTTAAATAAATAAATTACGTATTAGTTTTAAAAATACATAATAATCGATCTAGTGTATAATTAAATCACAAGGATACTGATAAATGACAGTATATGTATAATTATTATTAGTAATAAATACTTTAGTGTATGTTAAAATAATAATGTGTGTGTGTGTGTGTGTGTGTGTGTGTGTGTGTGTGTGTATGTATGTGTGTATTTATGTATGTATGTGTGTATGTATGTATGTATGTATGTATGTATGTACGTACGTACGTACGTACGCACGCACGCACGCACGCATCTATGTATATATATATATATATATATATATATATGTATGTGTATATATATATATATATATATATATGTATATATATATATATATGTATATATATATATATATATATATATATATATATATATATATATATATATATATATATATATGTATATATATATATATATGTATATATATATGTTTATATGTATATATATATATATATATATATATATATATATATATATATATATATATATATATATATATATATATATGTTTATATGTATATATGTGTCGACGGAGATGTTTCTAAGCTACTAGTCACGTAATGGCTAAGTCAATAGGATCCGTTCCGTTGCGATTTGTCTACGTCAACATTACCATTACGTGCGTGACCTCCGGCAGAGATCAAAATGTTGACGGCGATTTAATTTTAAGTAATATTTTTACTATTTGTGTTTGACATCATAAATGAAATATACCCCCGTACAGTTAGTCAGCTATAAAAAAGCATTACCATACGTTTCATTTTCATAAACAATTTAAGATGAGTTTAGTGCAGCATAATGTAAGGCCTACCGAAAGTACGAACTCTCGTATTCAGCATCCATTTTTCGATGAATTAACGACGCTTTTGCTAAGCTACATATCACGTGATATATATATATATATATATATATATATATATATATATATATATATATATATATATATATATATATATATGTCAGTTTGATTGTTTTCGTTTATTTAATAATTTTTGTTACTACTTCTACTGCTACTGCTACTGCTACTGCTACTGCTACTGCTACTGCTACTACGTACTACTACTCATTTTATTTATTTTATTTAACACACACACACACCCTTCACTATTACACATGTACACAAAAAACCGAATTTATAATGGGTTAAACCGTGTTCTCCTAATGTTGTTATTTCGTTGTTAATTGCCGTCGTCGTTGATATCACGTACCTGAACAGTGGCCGTGGCTGACAGAGCACACGACAACGTGAAGATCTGCGCATTCCAACACGTCAAGTAATTCGTTCGTCCGAACACAGCGCTACGAACTTTGAGTTTTTCCGCATCACCACACCACAGCGAGAACTGCGTGTTCTCGCAGAAGACGGCTATCAGAAGAAACACCACCTTGTCTTTTATTAGATGCCTAGCGCTTCTATATAGGCCTACACCATGTTGCACATAATATACAGACTTTCGAACTAAATTTATGAGCTTATGAGGGAAATCCATCTGTAATCAGAATACGTTGTTACATATAAGGATTTTCATAATGCAAAAACGATTTGTACACTATTTGCAAGTGTCAGTTTTTGAAATATCGACATTTGTGGAAAATATGGTTTATGGGCGCAGGTATTACGTGTAGTGTTTTTTTTTAAACACTGCGTAGCGCGTGGTGAAAGTGATATTATGTGTACACCTGTAAGATATGATGACGTATCGTGTAACGCTAATGGAAACATGCATTTGCCGCCACATAAATCGCCACTAACTGCCTGGCCTCTTACCTGGGTACGTTGTCAGTGCAGTGTCAAGCGCTCCCTTCCCACATACGCGCCCGCGCGCGCATACACGCACGTACGCACGCACACACGCACGCACACACGCACCCTTACACACACACCCTTACACACACACCCTTACACACACACCCTTACACACACACCCTTACACACACACACACACACACACACACACACACACACACACACACACACACACACACACACACACACACACACACACACACACACACACACACACACACACACACACACACACACACACACACACACACACACACACACACACACACACACACACACACACACACACACACACACACACACACACACACACACATGATTCCTCTCCGAGCAAACTGAACTAGCTACATTATTATTAACTGGTAATTATGCTACCGTACAATTTGACAATTACTTGGATATAGAAAACGTGAAAACGTCGATCTCCTCCAAATGTCAAAAACCCTGTCTCCACCCCACTCGTGTTTATTTATAGCCACCTAATACCGGGTTAAAAGGTTGCACTGAGCTGAACCTTATAGGCCTCTATTGTATCTCCTTTAAAAACTAATAGGGCGTGCAAGTCTCGCGCGCGAAAACGAGGCTGCGGGCAGTCAGAAAGTCCACATTCTCCATGTTAACGTATAGGTTTTGGTTGTAATATTCGAACTGTTCCAGTCTAACTATTTCAGTTATACTGACCGAAGGATTATTACTAGCAGAAGCAGTTGAACACTTTGCCGGTGAAAATGCTCACAGAATACGACACATGATACATGGCGAGACTCCGCGCGACTGGAGTTGATTTGGGGACTGGTCACAAGAATAATATTCGATGGATGACAGTTGTAACTTCCGACTGATGAATACTAGGAAAATCAGGACATAAATATCTTGCATTATACCTTTCTTATCTTAATTGTCCGATTTAATATTGAGTTTACCACACTATCATAGACAAAGCGATTTATGTAGTGCAGGTAATAGACACTCCCCACAATTTTAGGTCGTATGTGTCTTTTACAGGATGTGAATTCTTCATAGCTGTACGTTGTGGTTTCGATAAGCACTTATATCTGACAAGTTGTCTAAATGCACATAATCATAACACATGTATACGTTTGCCCCAAACAGGTTGTACTGCGCGAAAAATGGAACTTTTTATTATTATTGAAGATCGCCAACCACAAGTACAAGCCGGCGGCGGCGATGTCATGGCAACTAATAATAATCGATTAAAATTCATGATTTCACCGGCAAAGTGTTCCACTGCTTTTGCTTGTAATAATCTTTCGGACAGTTCAACTGAAATACTTAGACTGGAACAGTTCGATTATTACAACCAAAAACAAAACGAAGTCATATACGTTAACATGGAGAATATGGACTTTCTGCTCCCAACTGCCCCAACCTCGTTTTCGCGCGCGAGACTTGCACGCGTTATAGGGCGTGTAAGTCTCGCGCGCGAAAACGAGGCTGGGGACTACTACTAATAATAATAATCTAACAGCATTTTTCTGTGCCATAAACCTTGCAATTTAAACGATTCAGAGGCACATTACAACCCTAGAAAGATATCCAATAAAAAGTTAAATTCGAAATGCATTTGTAAGTTAAATTGATCAGTATGAGTTGTTAAATATGTATATATATATATATATATATATATATATATATATATATATATATATATATATATATATATATATATATATATATATAGTCATAATATTACTAAAATACTAATAAATACGAGTTAATTATTTTACAAGTTAAAAATAAATCAATATTAATAAAACAGTTGATAAATGGTAGATTTTAAAATGTTCAGATGTTATAACTGTCCGTTCAAGGTGAAAACGCTTGTTTAAACAGAATTGTCTTCAGTTGTTTTGAGAAATAACCGTGACAGTTCAATGTTGATTATATAGTATCAATGAAACTGTCACAATTAACATAAAACTAAATAATAACTCGTTAGTGATTATTTATTCACATAACTTCACACACTCACCGTTGTTTGAGTCGACCAGGCTGACTGACGTCACCAATGCAAAGACGATCAACGCTAAACTGGAGAATCGCGAACAAACGGAAGTCGGTGCCATGTTTCTATTCGTTTGTTGACCGCGTCTGTTCCTTCGTAAATTGTCCGTGTCTAGAAAGTGTCGTCGACAGGGTTAAATAAGTGATAAGAGCCACTCCTCTGAATGACCGAGGGTTACTCTCCTGCGCATAGCCGGACTCGATTGGTCAAACGACTGCAGCTTCATTAATTTATTAGGACAAGCCGTCACACTGAACCGTGGGATGTTTACAGGTTAAAACACAAACAGAGACGAAACTCCGTGTAAATATTATTTATTTTCCATACGTGTCTTGTTCTGTCGATGTAAAAACCACCCCATGAATGCAATTTGAGGTTGGCGCCCTCCCTGACACACCCGCTCTCGAAATGATCTACGCTCTGTTTTTGTACGAGCCCAACACACGATCTTCCTTCAGCGACGTAACAGTGTCTTGCGTGCATTCACATCTGTCATGTCTCCGTGGAGACCACGATCGTGTCGCACAGAAAGGGGTGATGGACATCGTTTTAAGTATCGTGACGTCGTAGTGGTATTGTATGGGGAATCGAAGTACTCTGTTTTCATACGAATGTGCATGTGGTCATTCCACTTTGTCATGTATATGTACCAAACAACAAGAAAATAATCGCTTTTGATTTGTAGTTAAATGTGTTCATAAAAGTGCTAAATTCAGCGGGCACTGAAGCAATGTATTGTGTGTGTTGTTCTGTATTTTATGGACGCCCCAAGATTTTAACTTGGCGTAAACATAGGTAAACCAATGCCCACTCCTAGGTTGGTAACACACTTAATGATAATATCATCAATTTCATTTGAAATACATTTTACTCTCATGTGTCGTCCTAATGTTATTATAATTGTTCAAGTTCCCGTTAATTTACAATAACAAAACTGTCTGATTTATTGGGAGAAATGTGATCAATATCTACGTACATAGGTCAAACACTGCGGAATGATTAATAGAGGAAAGTTGTTAAACGTGCTACTTCATCATATCAAGTACGTAGACATTGAATTCATAATTGTTTATAGACAAATTACACTCTTGAAAGCAATATGCATGTCTGTAATTCGTTTTTAAAATGTCGTATCTAGCGTTTTGGGTTATTATTTAATATATTAATTAAATTACGCTCTATGCTAATGCATGTCTTCTTTGTAGTTCGCATCTAGTAATTCGTTGTATTTGTGCACATATAAGAAAAAATTATGTATTGTGTAAAGCCTATTGTCTGGTAATAATTGCATTTGTTTCTGTAATCATACATCATAATATTACTCCCTCCCTCCCTCCCTCCCTCCCTCCCTCCCTCCCTCCCTCCCTCCCTCCCTCCCTCCCTCCCTCCCTCCCTCCCTCCCTCCCTCCCTCCCTCCCTCCCTCCCTCCCTCCCTCCCTCCCTCCCTCCCTCCCTCCCTCCCTCCCACACACACACACACACACACACACACACACACACACACACACACACACACACACACACACACACACACACACACACACATACTCTCTCTCTCTCTCTCTCGTCCCCTTTTGTTATCTCTCTCCATAGCTCTTGTCCGCCTTCCCCACCTCTGTCCCTCTGTAACTCGAAGGCCTGTCTACTATATATCTTGTATATTCACAATAACTATTAAATCAAATAACGTTTTGACATATGCGAATGATTTCTTGAGCAGTTAGATATCATCTACAGGTCATTGTAATTGAATTGGTTATGTTATTGGGTATTTTGGTAATTAAAAGGGTTCTGTTAAATGCGATATTAAAAAGGGGAATTTGTATTACGGAATCTACTAAGTTATTTGCTCCTATGTTAATGTTTATATCGTTACTACTTATATAGCCTAAATTATATATATATATATATATATATATAGACGTGATCTGGTTTAACAGTTATTGTGAATATACAAAATATGTACGAGAGAGACAGAGACAGAGACAGAGACAGAGACAGAGACAGAGACAGAGACAGAGACAGAGACAGAGACAGAGACAGAGACAGAGACAGAGACAGAGACAGAGTCAGAGACACAGACACAGACACAGACACAGCCACAGACACAGGACAGACAGACAGACAGACAGACAGAGACAGAGACAGAGAGAGAGAGAGACAGAGAGAGAGAGAGAGAGAGAGACAGAGAGAGAGAGACAGAGAGAGAGAGACAGAGAGAGACAGAGAGAGACAGAGAGAGACAGAGAGAGAGACAGAGAGAGACAGAGAGATTAGTGTAATGCGTATTTTTTGGTAGTGGGGGACTGCGTTCGCGCTATCCCCTTACATCAAAGCAACAGTTCACATTCTCATTAAAAGCAATTGTAAAATTACCACGAATGTGTAATAAGCCGGACAAATTATGCTCTATAATTATCTGCGGCGGATATATAGAGACCCTGTGGCATGAAAAAAAAATTCGATCGAAGAAGGAAAAGGAAAAGGAGAAGAAGAAACGATAGCATTAACTGATATCTAGCATACCACTTCTACAATACCGTTCACACATGCCGCCACTGCCTGAGAGGAACGGCGTGCAACCTGTTCTAGTCCCTGTCGTCTTATGGTCCTGATTTGACGCACTGTTTCCTCAGTTGACAAAACCAAGAAGAAGAACCTTAAGGCAACAACAACTTCAGATCAGTTACATCCTTTGCGCTCAATGCGTTTGGGCTCACGCAATGCATTTGAACAAGGAAGCATAGTCACTCAAAGATACGCCATATTGAAACTGTACGGTAGCGTATACAGCGTAATTATGTCACACATGCTTAAAAGAGGGCGCTGCGTGAGTGACTAAGCTTCCGTATTCAAATGCTTTGGCTTACTTCATCCAGCGTTTGTTTCCGCGCTAACGTCCCTGGGATCGCACGATGTGTCTACGTCACAGTGGGTGCCACGTTACTGGTTGCGTGGTTCTCATAACTGATATCTGCGTAGACTGCCATATATGGGATTGCGCAGAAATGTCCAGAAGACAGACACTTCTATTTATATGTGTTTAATCAACATAGTCCATAGGTCCGCTTTTTTACGCGGGTGAGTGGTACAGTTGTGGTGTGCCATGTGTGAAGGTGCTAGAAAAGGTATATATAAAGTGCGAGTAAATTATCAACGAGGTATAAGTATAAAAACACAGACCCCGGCTTAGAAAATATAAGTGTAATACAACTACTACCCTAAATTAGGCTAAAGGCTTTAGGCCGGTTTCATAGAGCTCGCTTACGACGTCGTAATGGGCGATAATTCATCGAAACCCTAAAACGTCGTAAAGTTACGCTAGTTGCGTTTCACGAGCCTGCTCCATAGTGTATAGTACGCTAGTTGAAATATTTACATGACACTCCCCAAATTCCTTGATGCACCCCACACGCCCACTATCAGCTTATTATTTTTAATGTCTACACTCGATATCCTTTACATTCACCATAGCTTGTCATTTGCTATATGAACGGCAAAGGCAGCAGCTAAATTAAAAATCGGTGTCTACAGACACCACATATACAGCAATTCTCCACCGCGACCAAATTAGACAAATTCTACTTCGATTTGTTTACACGAATGCTAAATTGGTCTCATGAAACTGGCTGTAAGGTACACTGAATAGTCGCTGTTAGCTGCGACCAGTAAACCGCATTGTAATTGCTTTATGAAATCGGCCCATGGTCGCGTTTCGCTCAGAGATATGACGCACTTCAAATGCTTAATAACAATAAATAATAGTGCACGTCCAGTCCTGCGCAGTCGCGCGTGACGGTGAAAACCCCCATCACAAACGTCAGTGACGTAGGGAAGACGGTCAGCCTGTCATTAGTTACAAGTCGCTGAATGGTGCTTTCAACGCGTCTTGCATTCGAAATCAACCGGACTGGGTCAAAACAACCGCGGCATTGATCGTTGAAGTCACCGCGTGCAAACAAGGTTCTAAACACAATCGACGATATTGGACGCGTCTTGTTATTGTCAAGAACAAATGTGCGTTTCGACACCTCGTCCATTTGTAAATTATGGTAGGCTGCAGTAAGCAATCTGGCACAAAACGCCCACTGTATTATACACTGTACATGCAAATGTATGTATGACTGAGAACGTACTGATTTGTAATTAGCAATCAGTTTGTTGCTGCATACGAGCCCCACGTTGCCGGTACGAGCCCCACGACGGGAACATTATTATTATTATTTATTAATTCATGGTATTCACTATTATCATCAGTACTACTATCATCAGTATTATTATTGTTATAATTTATATTACTGTTACCGGTACTATTAGTGTTACTATTGTTATTATGATTAATATTGCTATTACTAGTGCTATTATTGGTGCGATTAATATTGGTATTATTAGTATTAGTATTACTAATACTATTATTATTTATTATTATTATTACTATTATCATTACTATTATTACTATTATTATTATTATTATTATTATTATTATTATTATTATTATTATTATTACAATTAATGTTACTATCACTATTACTATTACTGGTACTGTTATACTATTGTTATTATAATTAATATTGCTATTACTAGTGTTATTACTGGTACGATTAATATTAGTATTATTAGTATTATTATTGATACTACTACTATTATTATTATTATTATTATTATTACTATTACTATTACTATTACTATTACCATTACTATCATTATTATTATTATAATTATTATTACTACTATTATTATTATTATTATCAGTATTATTAATATTAATATTAGTATTAGTATTATTATTATTATTATAATTATAATTATTATTACCATTATTATTATTATTATTACTCCTTAGTTTGTTAGAACGCGGTTTAGTACATGTACATATATACACGTCGAAGGTTGATCCCCGGCCACAGCTCGCTCGCCATAGGCCGACGTCGGAAGCCCCACCACGGGAACATTAGTAGCATTATGATTTGTTTAACTCGTGTATATGCCGTGAAGGTTATTATTCTCTCGATCGGCCTGCGAGTTACTTGGACCATTATCATTTCTATGAACATAGCGTGTTTCGCTACCCGCGGCGTGTGCGAGTTTATTGGTGTCGCGCACACCGCTTGCCACCTGCCGGACATTATACTACGGACGTTGTCATGCTGCGCAGCGCGAGCTGTTGCCATTCACCACTACATGACGCCACCCGTCGAGGGTCGATTGCCGGCCATAGCTCGCAGTAGGCCGACGCCGGTTCGAGCCCCATCATGGGAACATTATTATGATTATTTGCATAACTTGTGTATATGCTGTTATATATGTATGGGTGAAGTTTTACTATTTTCCTGATCAACCTGCTAGTCACCTTGTAACTTCCTTTTCAAAATTTATTTATTTTTGGACTTCTTGTTATCAATAGCATTTAGACAACAGGGAGGTCAGCCTGCCATATTAGTATTATTTATGATATATGGAGGCTGACACCCTCAAAATTAAGACAGACTCTTAACATGGTAGGACATATCTGATAATCTGCGTCATGTCATTTAACATTTCATGCCATCGTGAGGGAGCCCCCTTGCTCTGCCACTAGAGAGGCGTAAAGCCCCTAAGCTATCTCACCATCAACAGTTTTCATCCGCATCGCAATAGGACCAATGGGGAGGTAAACTCCCGTAAATCCGCCCCACTCGTAGCAGAGTAAAGATAAATATATGCCATGATGAGAGTCTTTCCAACCAAAATTAAATATTCCGGTTTAAAAAAAAAAAATTGAATTTTTTTTATTGACATTTTTTAATAATTTTTTTATTATAAATTTTGAAAAATATTCTACAGGTTGTGGAACGAACCCATGCAAACAGCATCAGGTTATACATTATATTATACACCGGTACCTTGTCACTACGCTTTTGCGCCATGTTTGTGTATGCATACACCCGTTGTTTATTCGGGCATTATGGCTTTTACTTTGTATATATATGATGCACCGAATAAACTGTTTAAAGACAACAACAACAAAAAAGTTGGTTGCTGCATGACGAAGCAAGGAGGTTCTCCCATGGTTGAGACGGACGTGTGTAGTGGTCCGTAACCAATACAGGTATTCACCGGTTATGGTTGAGGAGGTTAACCAGGAAAGATGTCGATAAATCTCGAGAATTCAGGAGCCAGGATCAAGGAACTTTCGTTGATTTTGCAAGGACCCTTCGAGGGGAAACCATACACGCGCGCGGACTTCAGCGAGGCGCTTGGAGCCATTTTTACCCCAGTGGACAATGCCGTGCTCGCGCTGGGCCCACTGGAGCGGAACCACGAGTGGCTGGTGACCATGTGCACAGAGGAAGACAAGGCGGCATTACTTTCCCGAGGGACCGTCCAGGTCAAGGGTAAATATTTTAAAATCAAGTCTGCCGACAGGAGGCATTTTACCGCCCGGGTGCATTGGACGCCTGTGTATATTACAAACAATATCATACGTGAGACCCTCGGCGATTATGCCGAGGTGAAATCCTTAAAGCATGAGGTGTATACCGACGCTGGATTGGACGGGATAGCGACAGGTGTAAGGAGGGTTTTAATGGTGGGAGATAGGCATCAGGTGCCACATGTTCTAGAAGTAGTGGACCCGGACACGGCGGAGGTATGGAAATGTCTAGTTACCATCCCTGGCCGCCCCCCGTTGTGTCTGCGGTGCAAAAAAATTGGCCACGTGCGGAAGAACTGCACCACACCCTTCTGCCGCCACCATAGGCAATATGGCCACGCGACAGAGGGGTGTGGCGCTGAGAAAGCTCAGCGCAACAGAAAATCGTATGCCAGTGCGGTTGCCCCGTCATCACAGGTTGATTATGGGGTAAGCGAACTGCTGGCACAGGAGATAGACGGGACAGACGAGACAGGCGAGGCGACGCCGCCAGTGTTACACAACGCTGGCGCAGTCAGCAACAGTGTGCGACAGAGCGAGACGGCCGCACCCACGCCGCAAGCGTCGGGCTCGGAGACGCCGCAGCAGCCGGGAGCGGCTAAACCGCCTGTCAATGAAAGCCGACAGACCGTGACGGCCGAACCTCGGCCGCCGGCAGCGGCCGAAGACGAACCAACGGAATTGGCCGAACCCTGGCTGCAGGTGCCGGCCAAACCCAGGGCGCCGCAGCCGAAGCCACGGCGTGCGACCAAACAGTCCCCTCCGAAAGTGACCATCGACGTGCCCCTCTACTTCGACGTGGACATACCAGTAACGTACAACGACAGTTCGACTGACCTCTCGGCGCAGACCGAGAACGACGAGGAGTCCCCTTCCCCTGACTTTAAAGAGATTAAAGGCAGAAGGATGAAACGGAAGAGAAAAAAGGGCGTAGTTTCGTCCCTCATGAAAAAACATGCTGTTCACTAAACATTAGAATGATTTAATGTACGACTACTAATCATACCATTAAGTCATTTAAAGGCAACAGTTTCCCGGAGCCCATCCGCCTGAACGCCGGGCCACGGAACCACCGGCAATGCCTACTGCGACGCCAGCCACTGCATTCACTCGGAGGCGTGACTTCGCGCCACGCCGGACGAGGGTGCTGACCGTCCGCTACCAAGCATCGCCAGAGCGAAGTTCCCCGCTTGATCGCCCTCGTCACGGCCCGCTGCACACCGCAACCGTGGCGCTAGCCACACCGTTGCCGGCCAGCAATGAGTCGCACCTCCTTGCCGCTTTCCGCCTTTGTTTCGACGCACGCCGCGCAACCGACGCCGGCAGTTTCAAAGTATTCCGACGAGCGCCGCCGATCGTCGTCGGGCGCCCGCCCTGTAACGCGCTCTCGCGGATCGTCGCGCCCCGTGCCGACCGCCGCGTGCCTCGTTCCAGCCGCTTTTGGACGCTGGCCCGCCGCCGATCATCGTCCGCTGCCCGGCCACTCGCCCGCCAACCCGCGGTGATTGACGACTGTCATGCGTCGTCTCGCCGCTCGTTTATTACTATTTGTGATTTTAGTAGATCGGACGCTATAAGCGACAGTCGTTATTCTTTTCACTCCGACTTTACTCAGTCGAGTAAGATTCTTGTTTTACCGGCTAGACGCTGGACGCTCAAAGCATTCGGGACACTAGTTACTCATATGGACTTATATATATGAGAGAACGTTGTAGGATGGACAATAGTATTACTATATTGTAATTGAATACCAACATGTTTGACGTATATTTACACTTGTTACATACTATGTAGTATACTATGTACTATGTACATATCCTAGTAACAGGCGCATCGAGTGCTTATGGTGCTCCTTGTTTTTTGCTCTTGTTTTAATTCATAAATCACGCTTTTATATGTACATATATGTGAGAGTATGAATAAAACATTGAAAAGACAAAAAAAGTTTGTTGCTGCATATACCAAAACGCACACAAGTGTGCACATGGACACAAGTATGTACCACACACGCACCTTGTATTTAGTATATATTAAATATAGACAAAGCTACAGTTATAATAGCAAAATTGAGGTGGGTCCAGATTCTACACAATAGCAGCATTGCTTCTTTTCTTCCCGTCTCCCTGTCTACAAATATATCCCCCTCCCGATCTACTAAGTGATTTTGCCGTGTCGTGTGGTGCATGCCGTTTGAACAAAAACTACAATGCTGCCATCTAGCGGACGTTTGAGGAAGACTGCTGACAGTAGCCGAAACGTGTCGGGGGAAATGATAGTAAACTGACTGGGATATAAGTAAGACTATCACTCATTTGAACCATCCTGTTTGGTGAACCTCCTCACTCCCAGCCAGTTGATTGCTCTAAACCTGTCAGGTTTCTATCGCAATGACCGGAAGTTGGCTCACTCTTATGTACGTTGCTCTACTTTTTAACTCGTCGGGTACGCAGACGCCAGTGAAGCGAGAACGGTTTGGGGGGGGGGGGGGGGCGCAAAACCATCAATGCTTCAGCGCCACTCCGTCTTCTTCGCTGTCCCGCGATTCTCGGACTATCATCACCGTCATATTCCTGCTGGAGTCATTCAGTACAGACTTCGGAACACTGAGAGGAGTTAGGAAAATGTTCGTCTCAGCGCGGTGCTCTGAATTACGCTTCTCATCTCATCCGCCCGTCTCTCATGCGCGGTGACAGACATCGGAAGACGGGAACATGTTTTAGCGCTTTGCGCCCTCAATTTATTTGTTTGCTGCTGGTTTACTTGGGGGGAGGCAGAATAATTATCCGCTGACCTCTTATTTTCCAGTGAATATTCTTAACACAACAGTGTTGTTGTTGTTGTTGTTGTTGTTGTGTGTGTGTGTGTGTGTGTGTGTGTGTTTGTGCGTGCGTGCGTGCATGTGTGCATGTGCGCGTGTGCGTGTGCGTGTGCGTGCGAGTGCGTGTGCGTGCGTGTGTATGTGTGTTAGTGTGTGTTCGTGAGTGTTCGTGTGTGTTAGTGTGTGTGTGCGTGTGTGTGCGTGCGTGCGTGCGTGCTTGCGTGTATCTACATGTGATCGCGTACGTTCATGTCAGTATTGTTCTTAGTCGTTGTATATTTTAATTAACCACGCAATAATAACCTTTTTAATGCTGTATGTATGCGAATGTAAGTAGGTGTGTTTGTACGTGTGTAGGCATGAGTGTATGTGTTTGTGTACTGGCGTGGTTATGTGCGTGACTGCATACGCACGTGTACGTGAATACGTATCCGTATATCGTTCTGAATCGTGTATTTGTATTTACCGTGCAATAGCAAACTATTTAATGACATCTAAATCATTGTACGGTGAAGACTAATTCGCGATGGCGATCATACTTAGAACATCACAGAAGAGGAGAGAGGTCTATGCGTGATTTATTTCATGTAAGGCATCTACATCTCACCGGCAATACGTACACTGAATTGCAACTACTAAGCCAAACATATTTATGGACGTACATGTAATTAAATCTACGTAACTCTTGCCGTGGTGTAATTCTTTATAATGTGCTTATATTATTATATTTTCCAGTAAGGCGTCAGTGCTGACAACAAATGCGACTGTAGCAAATATCTTACAAATATAGTGAAGCTAATGTAGATACCTACTGCAAATACACACGAATGATATAAATCTGGATACGTTTTTAACATAACAAATCCATTGTAGTCGTTGAAAACAGCATCGTGACAACGTAGGCTGATGTTTTATTAGTTCGATTGCAACATTGATAGCAAGAACACCCCATGAACAAGACGTAATAAGCAACACATTTTATGACGTGTTACACGGGTATGCTCTTCGAAATCTGGGAGATTCCACATATTGTCAAACTCATCAGATCAGTCCTGTTGAAATTGAAATGGCATTCTTGGAGAGTTTTCGTGAATCTCAACAGTACATTTAAGTTGGATTGGTATCGAAAGACGCGCGCAGCGTACTGTTTGATATGTGAAACGAAAATCCGGGAGATTGCATTGACAATCCGAGAGATTTTTGCTTTCACAGAAAATTCGTAAAATGTTCAGTTTCGGGATGGAGGGAGATTCATGGCGAATCCGAGAGACTCCCGGAATTCCCTCGATGTTGGCATATATATTTACGTGTGTAGATTTTCCGTGATACAATTTCCGCAGGATAAATACAATCCACATAATTGACAAGTACGTTTATCATGTAACATTGGGAGATATTACCGTAATCAATGAGTAAATTATGTGAAGTGATATTAATGTTTCATCATACAGCCATCGCCATTGTATACCGATGTGTGATCATTGAGAAATACCTCATGATTGTCCACGTTTACTGGATTTTAATAATGTTTCAATAGCATTAAATATGTTCGTTTTCGTTTTCATTGGCCGGGATTCTCGTTTTTCATAGCGACCTAGATCATCATACTGCCATCATAGTTGTATACCGATGCATGGTCATTGTAAAACACCTCTCTACTGTATATATACTTACTGCATTTTAATAATTTTCAAAAGCATTAAATATGTTCGTTTTCGTTGGCCGGGATTCTCGTTTTGCGTACACCGGAAGCGGAAGTTGCCTAGGGGACGCAGCGGTACTCGACCGTCAGGTACTTGTAGGTGCCGTAACACGGGTCGACGTTGTTGGTGAGAGTGTTGTCGGCCACGAGGACACAGGTCTGTTGATTGGTGCACCTGGCGGCGACTGCTGCCCTCACGTCAGTGCCACAGCTGGTCGAGTAGAGTTGCCCGACCGGACACGTCGTGCCGTCAGTGCGACCGTAGAAGGCTTTCACGATGTTCACTCGCTGTCCCGCCGGGCAGGGCAGCTTTATGGGGTTGTGCTCGCACGCGACGGCCTTCTTGAGGTTGGTCGGAACTGGACGTGTTTATAAGCACACATGTACAGGCGTGAATACACTCCGACACACATCTACAGGCGTGAACACACCGACACACATGTACAGGCGTGAACACACCGACACACATGTACAGGCGTGAACACACCGACACACATGTACAGGCGTGAACACACCGACACACATGTACAGGCGTGAACACACCGACACACATGTACAGGCGTGAACACACACCGACATACATGTACAGGCGTGAACACATCGACACACATGTACAGGCGTGAACACACCGACACACATGTACAGGCGTGAACACACACCGACACACATGTGCAGGCGTGAACACACCGACACACATGTACAGGCGTGAATACACTCCGACACACATCTACAGGCGTGAACACATCGACACACATGTACAGGCGTGAACACACCGACACACATGTACAGGCGTGAATACACTCCGACACACATGTGCAGGCGTGAACACACCGACACACATGTACAGGCGTGAACACACACCGACACACATGTACAGGCGTGAACACACATCGACACACATGTACAGGCGTGAACACACCGACACACATGTACAGCCGTGAACACACACCGACACACATGTACACACAACCATAATCACGCACATACACTTAAAACGCACATGGTCACACCCGCACGCATGTACACCAACACAGCACACGCATATACCCACACACGCGCACGCTCGCACGCGCGCGCGCACACACATACACATAAACACGTGTACACTCACCCACTCGTATGTACACACACCCACACACGTATACACACATGCACGCGCGCCTATTCACACGCCCACACATGTACAAACGCCCAGACGCATGTACACACACGCAAACCCACCAACATGTATAAAGATGTACTCAAACAATACATAAAAATAAATAGCGTATTGCATGCTAATAAGTAGTTATTTTCTGCAGTAACTACGCAATGTGGTTGATCGAGAGTGGTGAAATGTTTTTGAGTTGTTCGAATTCCGATTGCAGGCTCCCAAATACACTGTCCCTTCCACCAATTGTGTACCCTCGAGACTCCCAATAAATCACAACTGAGTCTCCGTTTAGACCGCCAACTACGCCCCCTGAAGCTCCCAAAACTTGCAACTCGAAACTACCAACTGCCACACCATTCAGGCTTCAGCAAATCGAACTGCATATCTTTCTATCCTCGAGCTGAAAACGTTTCCGTAAAGTGGGACTCGTTCCCTTTAGCGGGGAGAGCGTAGGTACGGATTTGATTTGAGCAAAATCTACATAAGTGAATATTTTATATATTAATGCACAATCATCTAAACCTAGCACAATTGGTACCGTTGCAACATACACGTCCGGGGCTAACGCCAATGAAGAAATAACCTGGAAAAGTGAAGAAAAAAATCCAAGATGGCCGACTTACCGCCCGGGGTTAAGGTCGTGACGATGCCGATAGGCGGAGTAGGTACGGCAGAGACGCATTCATAGTCTATGACGACGTATTTGTAGACGTTGGCACAAGGATCAGACCCAAGCACGGCATTGGTTACTCTAAACTGGCATACCCCCTTTCCGTCGCACTGAAACGGAATGATGCCAACGCTGATTGAATGAAATAACATTATTTTCTATGCAATACAACTGTTTAAATTAAAATCAAACCAAAATACCTACATTTGTCCATCATGGAGAAATTCCCTTGTGGTGTCGGAGAGATAAAATGGTTAATAAATAAAGTGTATTGTACAAGAGAGGACGGTAAAAACAAATTATGAGAATTATAATTATGTTATTAAAAATACAACAGTTAAAAGCAGACTCACATACGCAAACTCACATACGTATACACATACACTCTCTCACACATATACATACGCACACACACACGCAAACACACACGCAAACACGCACACACACACACAGTGCATGGAACCTCAGACCGTGAATCTTGCACTGCCGTGTCGAATCATGGGCAAGTTCGCTCCCTCTGTCGGATTTGAGCAAAACTACGATACTCTGGAACGAGGCAATAACGCAGTCTCTACTGGCGTTACAAACCTTCGGCTTGAGTGCATTCGTGACGGACTTGGAGGTGCACTTGGTCGTAGAGAACAGCCACGTGCAGCAGGTGTACGGACTGTCACGTCCGTACTTCGCGTCGTTTATCTTCAGTTTCAAGCCTGACGTACAGTACAGGGTCACTTGTTCCCACTCGCAGAACGCCACTGAAAATTCAAACCAGATGTAACAAGATCGAATTAATAGGAATACTATTTATTTTGTTGATCTGTTCACAGCGTTTTACATTCAACAGCTTACAGTGTTTGTAAAAGAAAAACACTTAAATTAACTAATTAACTAAATAAATAATATAGTCCAGTTGAATAAAAACAATGGTGTTTTACACACACACACACACACACACACACACACACACACACACACACACACACACACACACACACACACACACACACACACACACACACACACACACACACACACACACACACACACACACACACACACACACACACACACACACACACACACACACACACACACACACACACACACACACACACACACACACACACACACACACACACACACACACACACACACACACACACACACACACACACACACACACACACACACACACACACACACACACACACACACACACACACACACACATAGATAATTGCCTAATAAAATAGTGAAGAACATATTATTATTATTATTTTATTTTACCACAAAATAGTAAACTAATGTTAATCTAAAGTAAAATAACACGTAACACGTTTTAACCTGATATTATCATAACTAGCTGGATTTATTTGAATTTAAGTAGATTTAATAAGATTTAACAGCACGAAATATATTTGTCCATTTGTATCAACTATTGTCCAGATTTAACTATAAGTATATAGATTACTTCTACGATCTATATAATTATCCAGACTATATGCAGCATACAGATTGTTTTCAGGGTCTGCCAAATGAATTATTTTAACAAGATAACTGAGTTCCTTTCTCAGGGAAGACTCATGATGAC
>OZ024860.1:7544130-7679130 GCA_964017155.1 Oasisia sp. SBJ-2009
ATTCCACAGTTCGCACATGCGAAAGCATTATTGATGGAATCACTTTAAAAAAAAATTCCCGATTTGAATGCTGTGAAGATGCAGAACCGCCCATACCCACACAAACGCACGCGCACACGAACGTTCATACTCACACGCGCACACGACACACGCACGCACGCTCTCAGTCTATTCAACTCTGTGCAATGGTGGTAGCCATGCGAATACATGTCACTGCAGCAGGTAAAATGTTTTGTCATAATACTATTTGATCAATTAATTATCACATCGTATTTACAACATCACCAAACAACACCGAAGATGAGCTCATTGTGTTTATTTCATTATAATCTTCATACACACACGGTGTACATAATGTACCAAAGGTGTTAGATAGGCATTGCTGCACGCCTTAAAATATATCTAATTACTGAGTAATGAATTTGTGACACTACCATTCACGATATTGTCGTGTATTATCATGACAGTGTGACGTCATTCCCAGTAACGCGTTTGGTCTAGCTCTACAATTACTGTCAACTTCACACAAATGATGCTGACACGAATGTCGTAGACAGTGTATATACAGTCACTACAAACATGTAGAGTCTACTTGCGATTATCAGCAAGACCGAATACTCAAGTCACAAGATGATTTAAAATGTCTACATAAAGTATATGTCGTACGTGGATGCTTACTGAAATATAATTACTCCAAGCTACAGCAACGTTGGTTCTAAGGAAAGTATGTAAGTTTCGATACGTTTCAAAGAATAGTAATTATTCATATCGGCTTCTATCAGTGTAATGAGTTGCAGCTTTACTGGTACACGGTCGCTTGATTCAACGTTTACATCACCATTTGAGCACATTGCTAAATTGTTGTATCGTGACACTGCTTAATAATTACACTGCTGTAATTTTACAAAGTTGTTACATGATTATAGTGTTACGTTGTTACAACATTGTACACTTATGCAGTTACAAGGAAATACTGGAAGGTGGCTACAATGTTACCGTATTACAATGTAACTTTTTATACTTGCACGATGTTACATGACTACACTTATACACCGTTACACTTTTATATCGTTACATTGGCACGTAGCTACATTGAAGCAATGAAAAACGGTTGCACTGTTACAATATTACACCGTTATAAGTCTACAGAGTTACATTACCACACTGTTATGACTAATCGAGTACACGAATATACGAACACACGACTAACGACTACACGACTACACGACTACACGACTACACGATTACACGATTACACGATTACACGATTACACGACTACAAGACTAAACGACTACACAATTACACGACTACAAGACTACACGACTACACGCCTCGCCTACAGACATCGGAACTCGACTATGAGGTACTTGTAGGTGCCTGGACACGGGTCGACGCCGGCAAGGGCGTTGGTGGCGGTTACACTACAACTGTGTCGGCCGCGGCAGATGGTGGCCAGGGCCGCCTTGGCGTCCGACCCGCAACTGGCCGAGTAGAAGTAACCCTGACGACACGTGCTGGAGTCCCCGCGCCCGTACACCGCACGGACGACGTCCACTCGCTGACCAGCCGGACATTCCATCGACAACTGTTGGAACTCGCAGGCAACTCTCGTCCTGACAGCTGCAACAGCAGGGATACGTTATTTTCAAGCAGAGAGAAGGTTTTTCAGTAGTATTTTAACTCTTTTCACTCTTCTCCTTGTGTGACATAGTCATGCGGACGCCTCTAGACGCAACAATGTTTTGGTAAACATTATACTATTTTGCGTGTATTAAACGAAGACGAAAACTAAGAGAAAATAAATGGAACATTTAGAGAAATTGCAATTAATTAATAAATGTCGCATATTAGTACGTTATACATTAATATCTGCTCTCTTCTCTATGATCACTCGTGCTTTCAGGCTGCATGTTTCATTTACCATCTAAACATGTCGCGAGATAATAATTTTTTTATCGTCCAAATTACGAACGTTATTACGGGGTTAATAAATACAACTTGGCGATCCTTCAACATAGCTATTCTAGTCTCAGAACATTACATTAATTAGTGCATAAATAAATAAAACTACGAACAGACTGCCTTTAAATATGGCGAATGCGGGATTGGAGGTCCCGGATGTAATAATGTAATTCAAGATGGCCGACTTACACGGGGGGCCGCTGGTGGTGACGGTGCCGACGCACTCGTAGTTGATGACGACGTATTTGTAGACGTTGGGGCAGGGGTCGGAGCCGAGCTCGGTGTTGGAGACGGAGAACGAGCACATGTCGTGACCGTCACACTGCAACAATGGGTCGGAGTAACAGTAACACACGGAGTAACAGTGTCGGTAACAGCTGTACGCTTAATGCGAATATGTCGTTGGTTCAAGATCACGCACGCACACAAAATGCACACGTACGTCCACACGCAGACAAAGCGTGTGGACGCACGCATGCATATTTTGCCCATCGCACTGAAGTATTGACAGTAGCTGTAATGCTTCAAAAATATTTGGATTCTTCAATGTGATCCTTATACAGACGCACGCACGCACGCACGCACGCACGCACGCACGCACGCACGCACGCACGCACGCACGCACGACGCTGCCGATCGTATTGATGTTATCTGTATTTTTGTATGCAACACATTGATCGCCGACATAATATTATGTCTACTCTTACATACGGGCGACAGGGTGTTCCTCCCGAAATGAAACGTTGGATTTTTTTTAATGTAATTCATACTATTCATTTGGGTAATCATAGTGTGTAAGAGTAGATATTCTTTGTGTAAAGATACATTTTCACATCAATGTTTTGTAAACCTAGGAACGTTGTTACTTAACTTTCCAAACAAACCTACGTTGTTGCAATATCACTTGCTTACATTTACAAATGCTTAAACGTAAGACGTAGAGTTGTACGTAGCAACGCATTCCTGATTGTTGTTACGCTGCCTTTCGCTTGAACCAATGGGAAACCTATATACATCCAAGCGGCCAATCAAAACACGCGCTACACACCTTCGGTTTGACGAAGTTGGTCACGGTCTTCATGCATCTGGCGCTGTAGGCAGGCGTTGCGTAGCACGTGTAGGCGTTGTCTCTGCCGTACCTGACGTCATTGATCTTGAGCTTGAGACCCGTGCGACAATAGAGACAAACTTTCTCCCCTTCACAAGCCGTCGCTGCAAGTTCAAGTTCAAGTTCAAGTTCACTCGCTGAATTTCGCAAGACAAAATGATGATGCTTCTACGTATGTTTTGATAAAACAATTACCCTAATGTTTTAAAGATTGTCAAAATATCATAATTGGCAATTTGAAAGTACGTTTGTCTCAGTAACACAATATTCAACTCTCTATCACTATGTCTATGACAATTTCAGTAAAAGAAGTACTATTTATTTGAAATCGCATTTCCAACCTAACAAAATCGGCAGGTCCATTACCCCCGTATGTGTGTGTGTGTGTGTGTGTGTGTGTGTGTGTGTGTGTGTGCGTGTGTGCGTGTGTGTGTGTGTGTGTGCGCGCGCGCGCGCGTGTGTGTTACGCATCTGAGCTCGGATTCCCCTGAATAAAACACTCAACTCCGTGGCTGATCTGTTTAGTCAAACACCATTTACATTTCCCTTTGGAGATTTCAGCCACGCAATAATTAACATGCGAAGACCATTCGTACACTAATATCCAGGCAGACTACTCATTCACACAGCTGAGTAAACTGGAACAACGTGGCTGCAACGGGTTTTTCAATTAAATGTGGTGTTCTAGCCACTGAGTCACTACGTCTCGGTGGGTCAAACTGTTCAACACTTTCAAACCCTAAATAGACAGACACCTTCTTTCGTCAATATAGTTGAGGCAGGCAAAGTTAACCGCAAGTGCCGTTGATGTTCACCACATTCGACTAGCTCTCGCATCCAAGACAGCTGATTCCGCGGAACTTCCGGCTAATAATACTCATCCATAGCTTCAGTAAGTAGTCTCAATGCGCTTGATGTACCACGTGACTCATTAAATCGCACCTCGCTTTACGGTCACCTCGGTATTGGATCCACCTCACGATTACGGTCACGCTAGATAGTTCAAAATTTGCTCCATGTGCAGTAAGGTATATCACGTTAGACCCACTGATGAGGTCAACTCACGAATGGTGATAACCATTGACATGTGCGAATTTAAATTGTGATATAAAAATCTATCAATTTAGACTGTGAAATGTTGGACGGAAACGTGAAAACCTTCAGTAGAACTCAACAACGTAATACATCCAACCTTATCATCATTGAGACACTGAATAAAATCACAGAAAACACATCTACAACCTTTCAGTAGCAAAATATCCCCAACACTACCCCTTCTGACACCGAATAATCTTCAACGTCTCAGCACCCCAACAACAGGTACAATCCGATATCTAAACCTGACCCCACCAAAATCACCTACCTGTCAAACCTGTGGCCGTGCAGCAAAACAGACTCAGAACCAACGCGACAGAGGCGCAGGCAAACATCACATCTCGTCTCCCAGACATATCGAATGAACACAGAAGAATTGTGCAGAAAACAACGCCTTTTCTCACTGCTCATGAACCGTTAGCGTGGCTTATGTCTTTAAACTAACGGACCGGCTCAATATATATAGGTCTTCAGGGCATCATTAACAATGTCCGATTCCTCTGGAAATTATCAAAGTTAACCCCCCCACACACACATCTGTGACCCAGCGTGTGATTGTTTGCGACAATTGTCGTAGCTTGTGCTTCATTTGCATACGTAATGTGCTTATTGAAAGGTTCTTCAACAACCCCCGATTGACTCTTGACGACTTCAAGGAGCGCCGTTGTCTTTGCGTCTGTCATGTGAGTCTCACTCAGTGATACATCATTTGTGCTTCTAAGACTCAAGGTGAAATACCACGAGGCAATTAAAATTTAAATAACCCATGTAAAAAATTCGCGTGAGAATGGCAGTGGTCGAAACGAAAACCGGCCCTATTGTGATAGTGACAGCGACATGACTGACGAGGCACGGACTTCCCCTTCTTTGTCTTCTCTTTTGGGGTCTCGTGAAGTGGGGACCTTATTGCATGTATCTTGCCGATGATAGTTTATCAACTATCAAATCAAATCAAATACCTTTATTTGTCCCTCATAGGGAAATTTTCTTGGGGCAGGCAGATAGACAAACAGGCAGAATGAGAGAGAGAGAGAGAGAGAGAGAGAGGGAGGGAGGAGAGAGAGAGAGAGAGGGGGGAGACCGAGTGAGCGAGAGCGAGAGCGATGGAGACAGGGAGACAGAGAGACTGGAGGCTTACGCTTTTGGGGTATCGCGTTGTCGGGTCGTGACTTCGGTAGACGCGGGGTCCTGTTGGTAATGTTTCGCCCACGTAACGATTCATCTTCTCCGCTGTCTCGCCTCGGCTGCACTGACGACCCGCTGGGTGTAAACAATCTAGGTAAAAGGACAAATTACACAGGTGTGTAGCGCCCATGCCACAAATTGGTAACAACTTAGCCAACGAGGAATATACCGAGAAAAAAATTAAAATGCTTTATTTTCTTCCGAAGGATCGTATAATAATCAGTAGAAATTTAGCGTTCGAAATACAAACCGACTAAGAATGCAAATAAAAAATAAACACTATTTCTCCGTGGGACTGCATCACAATTAATGTGCCAACGACTGCGTGGCAATCGTCTACGCCCTTGTTGCTCGTAATGATAACATGATGACAGCGACGACCGCAGGGTGAGAACGACACGACTGTGTACACAAGTAACACAACTAATAACGACACATGTTTGTCATGCGCCTCGACAAATACCCCACCCATTGCTAAATTACCCGTGGCTCCAAGACAACTGCCCGGCATTCGTTTCTGACGCAATACAGAAAGGTTACACTGGCACCAGCGACAGCCTAAACGTCAACAGCTGTTGCTATGTAGCCTAGTTATCGCGCATTACTGATAGATCGAATTGGCCCTATAATAATAACTTTATTTAGACACTGAACTCCAAATCAAATTGTGTTCTGTAGTGTTGACAACAGTCGTTAAAACATTTAAGAAATGTACAATTATAGTTATCGGTCATTACTGACATATCAGTATGGATCCATAATAATGACTTTATTTATACAGTAAAATTCAAAGTAAAAGTCTGTTCAGTAATGTTGACAATAATCGTTAAAATGATCAGAATTAAATGATTATAATAAAAAGTCAAAGAAAAACTAGCTAAATATGTTTTGTACGGAACTGAACTGCAGAAACTAAAACTAAGTCAAAGGTGGTACTGTTGTAAATTAGATTATGTATCTATGTAGTCAATAAATAGAAGTATGTACATACGCACGCACGCACACACACACACACACACATACCACACACACACATATAGGCAAATGCTAAACGAATATATACATGTACTACTTAATTAATAATAAATGACTGCAGTAATACATTATTAATGTCAATTATAATAAATCAATACATGTAAACAAAAAAAAAATGAGCGTATAATTGAAATGATATGCTTGTTGAGCTAGTTAAAAGCATAAAAGGGTGAAAGGCGTAGAAGACTAGACATTAAAAGCAACTTTGAAATAACAAGTCTCAAGATGTGCTCTAAATGTGTTCATGCAGTCTGTAGTAAATTATCCCTTTCGTAACATGTGTCATTCTACTAAGAGACATTTCGTGTCATGTAAAGTCTAATGGGTTTGGCGATAGGTCACCAAAATACATTATGTCATGTGCAAACGTTGATGTGTCTACTTGTAGGCGTTGCGTGGTCCGTCGTGAAGAATGAGCCCTCTATGTGATGACATAAGGCTTAGAAAAGTCGCTGGAAAACATTTCATGAATAAAATAAAGGTTTACCAATGAAAACCCTCACGTTCACCCGGCAATACACTTACATTTGAGTAAATAGATTTGGCAGATTTTAAGATGACCTTTTTATTAACGTTATGCACCGCAGTTTTATCTTTTTATTTTGTTCTTCTTCGTATTTAAGGCCTACATCGATATGTTGTCGATTATGTCTTAAACGTTGCGAACATGGCGCAGTTCTGGCGATCTTTATATAGTATGACAGTAGACAGAAGTGGTATGGTGTGGTACGTAAAGTAGTAGCTAAATAAAGGACAAAGGAGAGTGGGTGTCGTAATTACAGACAGGCGGCAAATCAGGATTAAACAATCCAGGGACATGGCCATAATGACCTCTTACTGTTCCATTCTAAGATCGTTCGAGGAAAGAACGTCTGCATGTACCTTCTGCAAGTGATGTTGTAGAGTTGCCAAGTGTTGTAAAGGTAAGTTCTTATATAGCGCTGCACCCAATCCTCTGACTAGCTCAACGCGATTTACACTTTACTCCCTGGCAGACATGTTCGATCAAACACCATCGCTGCTTCACTGGAAAGCTTCCAAACACGCTGCAATATTATTCGTAAACAAATATCCACCTGCGTATATAGCCAGCTACTCATTCATACAGCTGAACAGAATGAACAGATGCGATGGAGAGTCAAAACATTTGCCCCCAGTTATACACCACAGGACAGGATTCGAACCCGGGTTCTGTTCTGTGGCCCGGCCGTCCTATTCGCTGCATGTTTTGACAGGTGACGAGACGGTGGTAGAATTTGAAGAACATTTCTTGTCGGGCTTTTTACGACGAACATGGTTCAGTCAGAGGAGTCGAGGATGGGGTACACGCAGGAAGTGGTGTCTGTTTGGCAACGCATCTTGCAGCTGCGCGTTGCACTTCCTCTGTGGTCTGGACATCATTAGCAGCAATGGATCCCAACCAGTGGCTGGGTATTCGAGAATCGGGTGGACAAGGGCCTTGTGTGCTGTTTCTCCCGCTTTCTAGTTTCCGGTTTTGAGGTTGTTCAATCCAAATGGGTAGTTCTTCCATTTGTTGAAAGAGTGATCAATTTTTGGCAGAACAATTTAAAGAGCTTTGTCTCATGCCCTCTTCACAGGTAGGACCTACAACTACAGTTGACCGTATTTACGGTGACACAGATTACAACAGCATCAGACGCGTTTCAATGCGGTTCCCGTAAAAATAGAATCATTTAATTATAACTATAATCGAGCGTACCTGCGTACGTATTTTGTATGTTAACGTTTTCATCCAATACGGCGTTAACCGCGGACCCCAAACTTTCTGGGCCAATTTAACTGATACGAAGACCGCGACCTTTATAAAATGCCCTATATACGTCAAGATCATCGCCTTTTATAAGGTAAATCAGTGGTTCGGAACTTAAACGTAGCTTGACAATGCAGAGGGACAACGCGCAGGTGGCGAATACTCAGAGACAAGTCGTGGATTAGGTTTTTTTGGAATATGAAGTACATACCGACAATAGAAATATATTTACTCTGCTATCACAACTATGGCCTATCGGCTTGATATGAACCTCACTTTCTGGCGACCTCCACGGTGTTGAACACACTGCGGGTAGTGTGTTGAGTTAGTTATCGATGTTTTTCCAAGCGTGTTATGGTGTTTATGCAACAATGCAGAGTGTTTAGGCACCCGACTTATAAATGACAACATATGCATTTTGCATGACGAATACATTCTACTGCCATTGTCTAGGCAGTTTAGAACTGTCACAAGCAAAACTTATAGGAAGCGTTTATCATTCATTCCAATATCTGTACGGCGTATAACCGTCAAATGTCACTGAGGTTTTCGTGAGAGAGATGTTGAGAAATTCGTTATGTATGTGTATTTATTATTTGTGACGTGACCACAATTACAATAGAAATTAGGTTTTTAAAATCATGATTAATATTTTAAGTATTAATTATGTATTTATCTATATTTGTATAATAATTTTACTACTTTATTCAAGTATTTATTTATTTTGTATGAATGCTGCAAATGAATTTCCATTCAGAGACAATAACGTTTCATTGTATTGTATTCTAAAATGTTGTAAATATTACTAGTATTACTATCAGGTATCAAACTGTCCTGTCATGCGGTTGATACTGCTGCTAATTGTCACTATCACGTGTGGACAGAAAACACTCAACTGCAGATCTCAAAACAGAATTCAACAGAGCAAGACAACAAGGCTACGAATGTGACACACATTTATTGTCTCTGTCCTGCTGTTTTGTATAAATCACTTTAATGGCAACCATCAGGAGGCAACAGACAGTTTTTGAAGTGAAAAAAGGGCTGCTTGTCTGTTCTTTATAAAGGACTCATTCATGGAATTCGGCGACATCTGCATATTGGTGAATGTCCTGGGTGTTTTTTTGCCGTCTGCTGTTTCACCTGGAGAAATTTGTCACATGCCAGCTGTACAGAAAACCGACATGCCACCAAAGACGTTTTGGAAATTGGCTCTAACAGTGTGGTAGACATTTGGACAGACACTTGACATTTAGAGACAGGCCTCTGTGATAGTTATTTGGACAAAGATATTATTATTTTAGATACAGGCTCTAACACGGTCAAAGACATTCTGCAAAGAATACTCTAATATTGTAGTAGATATTTTGACAGACACTGACGTTTAGAGACAGGCCTCTGTGTTGGAAATTCCGATAAGGATATTATTATTTAGAGACAGGTTCTAACACTGCTAAAACAATCTGACAAAGATGACTTTAACACTGTAGTAGACATTCTTATAACAAAGACAGCCACTTAGCTACAGGTTCAGAGTGTCATTTAGATCCCGGCTCAAACATTGTGTTGTAGAGATTCTGCTAAAGACGACAGTATCACTTAGAGACAGGTGTTAATATTTTGGTAGACATTCTGACAAAGAAAACAGTGTTAAGTTAATTAACCTTTAACATTGTCACAGACATTCTTATGAAACAACATAGCTTCGAGTCAGGCTGTAACATTGGAGCTCATGTTTTGACAAAGATACTGTCACATAGAGACAGGCTCAACACCTGCTTTCATGCACTGAGCATGACAGGTTCATTTTCTGCGAATCTTCTTTGTTGGTGGAGCTGAGCTGGTGACAGGCTGCGGCTCCACACTGAACCCACTGATCTAAAATTGAAAGTAAGACATTCTGTGTCAATACTCAAACAGATCTTTCGTCTCGAACACATATAATAATGCAGTAATAGCATGCCATTGTAACATGACAAGATTTTTTATAATAATGGATAAACCTTTCTCTTCTAGTAAACTTTTTCATAATTCGTAATTATTATAATATTATATTAACTTCTTATCAATGTATTTTAATATATCTAGAGCATCATATGTCCACTGATGCAAAATTATTTGTAGTAAACACCCCCATCAGTTTGATTTACCAGGTCATCTTATTAAGGTAGTATAGTGCAACTTTTCAAATGGCCAATACATAACCTTCCATCCACACAGTTCTGGCATTATTTCACAATTACAAATCTTGTCAGCAGGCTATCTTGGACTTTCCTCGCAATCTATATATTAGGTTAAATTGTCTTCTTAAATCTGGTTAAAACAAAACCAACACCTATCTTGGGAGAATAGAAACATGTTTGCTCCTGGTGTTACCTTATAAAAAACCAGGTTCTATCTTGCATTGTTAGATAAAGATTCGGGGGTATATATATCTGTGGTATTTGCTATTCACTGGTATCATCAGAATTTGTTTATTCAAGAACAGTTGTATGTTCGTCTGGAATACTTACGACAGGCTTGACTAGTTGTAGCCGGAGCTTCTGGTGTTGGATGTTGGAGCGGTCAATGCTGATCTGGACAGTGACCGGGTCAAACACACTCAGAGTGACCCCATCGGCCGTCTGTGTGTTCTCCTGTAACATACAACATGACGATGTCATCTTGAGAAGTAGCCTCGATTACCCAGGCTCCGTGAGGTGGCAGAACTTCTAGCCGCTCACATCTGTATATGGAATTAATGCTTGGCCAATGTTACTCAAGAATAGGGTAGAGATGCTGATTGACTCTAAGGTCAACTATGAAATAAAATCTAAAATAAAGATTTTTTGTTAAAGCATCCAACACTAAACTAATACACAAACTAATAAGCAAATTTGCAGTTGTTTATGAAGCAGGAATTAAGGTAGGATTAACCTTGACTACCCAGGCTCCGTGAGCTGGCAGCACTTTTTAGCGCCTCATACAGATAACATTCAAAAGACGGTTAAGTCACTAGACCAGCTTGTCAGAGCAAGAGTTAGTTAAGTGTGACTAGCGTTATGTTGATAACATTACTGGTAGCAACTAATTCAAATAGGTTGACATACGACATAGAAACATGTCCTTTTAGCAGCATTTATGAAAATCGAATGCCAACTGGGGTAAATAAAACCACTGTATTTTCAAAAAGGGCTGTTGTTATCATATAGCAATGGATTGTAGCTACAGAGAGTAACAGAGACAATTAAAGAACACAGCCTTTTGCACATAAAAGACCAAAATACCAATCAGTCAAGATGACGGCAACTAAGACCTCTCACAAGTGAATGATGGTGCCCTTAGACATGACATGTGCTGATGAAGGTTGTGTCGTACGCAGATGAAGACCTCTATAAGGTAATTATTTACTCGGATATGTTAAATAAAATTATAATAATTTTGAAAAACTGTTTTATTATATTTCTGATACTGCATATCTTGATAGCAATCATGCTACTTTCTTTCTGTTACTTTTCTGTTACTTTATTTCATATCAAAAACAACATTCTACCCATTACTTTGGTCAAATATAAACATTGTTGGAAAACGGGAATCAATATTACAAGACATAACTATGGACGAAGAACGGCCAACAGACCAGTGCACAGTCACAGAGTGATTGACGACGACCCTTTCAACACAAATTTGTGACAGATTTAAATTCTTCTAAATTATTGTATCCTGGGGATCCGGACCGGGATGTCTCATGAACGGGTGAATGTAAATATTTGTCGGCAACCACAAAGAATTTTATTCATCTACGACACGCCCATTTTGGGTGAATCATTTCAGGTGTCGCACACTTGGGGTTCTCATGCATTCGTTCTCACAAAATATTTCTACACAACCCATTAAAATATAGATAACATGAGCGCGACGACTGATGACTCATTTCACACGTAAATAAAGCCAGATGACTCGCACATTCACAGGCTGTGATTCATGACTACGCCTCTCGACTTCAAAGACAAGCAATCTGTCAGCCCCAGTGTCAACGAAAAGACACCACCCATCGTGACTCGAACAAGCAGGTACATTATGGTTGCCTAACTAGCGCGCGACCGCCCCGGACAATCAACGAGTGTGTCATTTACATGACAATAATCATAATTGTCACATAATGGTACTGCTTTGTCCAGTTAGATCTTTGAAGTGTGGAATCAAAGGTGGAGGGTTCTCGCACACAAGGCTGAGGGCAGACACTGTGTGAACAGAGGCGCTTACTAAGGTTACAGTTATTCACACCATTTGTCACTCAGCTGGGATAGTACTATGGGAGGAATGATGAAGTTTCTCCAAAGGAAGTGCTCAAATTCATACTGGCGTGTTAGACAATGTGTGGACCAGATTTCAGACATCAGTAAAAACAAAGTGTTAACAAATAAATTGTAAAACAGTTTTTTCCATGAAAAAAGAAATATAAAATAACTACACATTTTGTTCAGATATCTACATAAGCATTTATTTGATTTGATGATCAATCTAACATTTGATAACAAATATTCATCGTGATATATTCTTTTGTTGATTTATAATTCACAATCAAGTGTAGACCAAGTATAGTCAGACTTGTAAGAATTCTTCTAAATATCCTTTTTTAAGAGGGTTCAAAGGCCTTATATCACATATTTCACTTCAAGACATTTAGTTCCAATTAATCATACATTAGTTCCAATCAGTCTGGCATTAGTTCCAATTCAGTCACACATTAGTTCCAATCAGTCATACATTAGTTCCAATCAGTCATATATTAGTTCCAATCAGTCATACATTAATTCCAATCAGTCATGCATTAGTTCCAATCAGTTACACATTAATTCCAATCAGTCACGCATTAGCTCCAATCAGTCACACATTAGTTCCAATCAGTCACACATTAGCTCCAACCAGTCACACATTAGTTCCAACCAGTCACACATTAGTTCCAATCAGTCACACATTAGTTCCAATCAGTCACACATTAGCTCCAATCAGTCACACATTAGTTCCAATCAGTGACACATTAGTTCCAATCAGTGACACATTAGTTCCAATCAGTCACACATTAGTTCCAATCAGTCATACATTAGTTCCAATCAGTCATACATTAGTTCCAATCAGTCACACATTAGTTCCAATCAGTCATACATTAGTTCCAATCAGTCATACATTAGTTCCAATCAATCATATATTAGTTCCAACCAGTCATACATTAGTTCCAATCAATCATACATTAGTTCCAACCAGTCATACATTAGTTCCAATCAATCATACATTAGTTCCAATCAGTCACACATTAGTTCCAATCAGTCACACATTAGTTCCAATCAGTCATACATTAGTTCCAATCAGTCACACATTAGTTCCAATCAATCATATATTAGTTCCAATCAGTCATACATTAGTTCCAACCAGTCATACATTAGTTCCAATCAGTCATATATTAGTTCCAATCAGTCATATATTAGTTCCAACCAGTCACACATTAGTTCCAACCAGTCATACATTAGTTCCAATCAATCATATATTAGTTCCAATCAGTCATACATTAGTTCCAACCAGTCACACATTAGTTCCAATCAATCATATATTAGTTCCAATCAGTCATACATTAGTTCCAACCAGTCATACATTAGTTCCAATCAGTCATATATTAGTTCCAACCAGTCAGAAAACAGAATTCAATGCGAATCATTGAGAGGATGACGAAGTACAAAGTGACTGTCAACAATAAAAGGTGTACAGAACTCAAGTTTCAGCACTTAAACCACAATTTTGACTAAGAAAAGAACCTTAAAATAATGGCACAATATTTTTTAAAGACCATTAAGCTAATTAGAGTCTTGCACAGTTTCATTGATAACTTAACAAAATAAAGACGGATCGTCGATATGAATATTCCACAGAAATATTGACGTAGTCTTGCACGAGTTGCCCGTCTCAAAGCCTCATTTTCGTTATTACGTTGTATCACAAGTGAAATTTATAAGCGACTTTCTAAAAAGATGCACTGAATGTTTTGTGGTATCTTTAATATTCATATTTAACACAGATATTCACCAAATGCATCTACAATTTTAGCATATAATTTAAATACTGTACAACGAGAAATTTCCACATTAAATTAGACAAATGTTTTTTTTTCATGTGACTTTCATGTGGCAAGAAACCGTCCCACCTCTTTGTTGTAGGTGACTATTCACCCAAACACAATAACAATTTCCATATGCAGCATTGCGACTTTTCCCCTGGGATTGTTTCCAGCTTTAAAAAACACCCACCTCTTCGTTGTAGGTGAACAGGGAAGTTCCCTTCTGCTCCACTAGGTACACAGTCCCTTCCAGCCCGAACTTGGGAATAAGGATCTGAATTGCGTTCTTCCGCACAAACAGAATGTATCCCTCTTCATCGACGGTCCGATTTTTGAAGAAGAGCTGAAAAGGGAAACAGCTTAAAAATAAAATTATCCCATAAAAGAAATATACAACAAATAAATATTTTACAGCAACTACTGGGTAGAAATATCAAGTGTAAAAATAAAATGGGGCGCAACTGTCATCTAATATATTGTGGCATTACAGACCTGGGATATTAAAACAGTTTTAGCCTGGCTGAAATAAGGACGAGATAACCAACACTGGGTAGATTGATGAATGTCACTAAACGATGACATGTCACATGACCCTCACCTGTGTGTGAAGTCCAACAGAAGCTCGGCCCGCGTACTGGGCCATGCGATGACGGAAATTGAGATTGTACGAACAGTGCTGAAACACAGTGTTGTAACATATATAAATTTATATATTTATTAATATTATTAAAATTACTTTAGTATGGCAGTGCAGCTGAATGCTTCCCATAGAAGCCAAGATGGTGTTCGATTGATCAGGGGTAAACAGAGTAAAACGCTAGGCAATTCTGAGGATTGAACCATTACATTACTATTACAATACTCTCTATAGCTTAACACTGATGAGCTTCTTAATTACTACAGAAACACCACACTTGTCCACATAAAGAAACCTTAGTTTTACGACAATGTTGTCATGGTACATAACAGCAGCCCAAAGATGTCACACAGGACATCAGCCACAATTTCTACTCTACCTGTGTCTTATTCTTGTCCAGCAGTTCTGGATACGACGCATCAGCGCCAATCGACACGGCTAATAACCGGTGGACGATGATATCCGAGTATCTGCCAACAAATATCATGACCATTACTGATGAAAATATAAATCCAAATGTCATCTTACCTGCAACTGTTAATAAATGAGTAATTTTTTATTACATTTTGTTATTAATTTTCTTTTAAATAACTCATTTTATGTACTAAATAAAAATGCAGTGAAGTCTTGCTGTATGGACTTCATACGTAAAACACCTGTGCTAACAAAGAACAGTTCCGAATTCCCCATTCTGAACTGCATTGTATCCTGTGCCCTAGACATAACCGTTTCACTGCTACATCCCTCAGATGCTGTGATCACTGATTACTGCATTCCCAGTGATGTGACACAAAAATCACCTGCATCACTTCAACTCAAGACATATACACATCGTTTACACCAGTCCTACAACATGTGATGATTATAAAGCAGACATAGGAGGACATTCTCCCAGTGTTACCTGCGGATGGGGGAGGTGAAGTGGGTATAGATGGGGGCAGCGAGGCCGTAGTGGAAGAACTCGGAGGGTGCCACCATGCCCGTGCAGAAGTAGACGGCCTGCATCATGCACCTGGTGGTGAGGATGCGCAGCATTGTGTTGAAGTAGGGGTTGGAGGGGATGTGAGCCAGCTCCAGGGAGTCCGCCAGGTCCTTCCCCGTCGACACCTTCATTGTGAAACCCTGAAACACAAGACGGGTTTAACCATTTCAGTCCTGGTTTGCTGTACGGGATTCCCTCATTTCAAGAAGATATTTTAGGATCAAATCACTGGTGTCCGAGAAGCGATCAAAATTACTCCCGCTGTCATGGTCAGTTTTGTTGCCATCATAGTCGTGAAAATCATCATCATCCGATATAGTAACTTCACCAAAACTATCAAATAAACCACCAAAAACATACAATGATAAATCATTGGTTGCCTTCCGACATTGTAGTCACCACAGGTTTGCATAATCAATCTTAAAAAAATTAAAACAATCTCTGTAAACTACTTGTGAGCGATAATAAACTACAACAACAATTTATTCAACTTGGCCTCGGTATACAAGTGGCTCCACATAGTGGATAATTATGAGTTAGAATGCACTGAATGGCAAAGCTTGCCACAACCTAAAATAGCAGCCTGCCATACAGAAGTGTCACAAGCGGTGAGGCTGCTAGGTGGGCATGTCGTACGGAAACCCTAAATGGCTAACAGCGGCCAGATATGCTCTGGTGAACAGATGGACGTAACATTCAGCTGTATATATTTTCAGTCATGATGTGAATTACCTGGACACATGCACACAAGGTAAGCATTTCTGATAAAATTGCAACATTAGTGTGAGAGCTATTTTTGTGAGAGCAATTTTTTGTCATTAGTGTGAGATTTATTTAGTGAGAGTTATTTCTGTCATTTGTATGAGAACTATTTTTTTTTTTTCATTAGTGTGTGATTTATTTTTGAGATCTATTTTGCGAGAGCTACTTTTGTTATTAGTGTGAGAGCTATTTTTGTGAGAGCTAATTTTTGCATTAGTGTGAGAGCTATTTTTGGCTCAACTGCAGAATGTGCTTTTTCGCTGCGACTGGTCACACAAGTCCCACCTTTGCCTTCGCAATCGTCACGAGTGGGTCGAAGTTGGACACGGGGGGCGCGGGGTGTCGCCGCAGCAGGGCACAGTCGGGAAACTCAGCAAGAATCTTCTCAGCAACGGAGATATTGGCGAGCAACATGAACTCCTCCACCATTGAGTTCGTCTCCCTGGCAACAAAAACAACTTGTTGTCATGACAACGTCTTTACTGAAGCTTTGGGAAGGTTGCCCTATGTTAGCGGCTCGTTCGTGATATCCACTGGGATGAATAAGATGCTGACAAAAGGACCAGGATTGTAAAATGACACATAACATTAGTGGGAAAATGACATGACAAATGTAGGGAAACTTGTGGATGACACATGATGTTCTGAGTTGTACTGAGGGCATGTTTACATCGTAAGGAGATAATGTTTACAATGTAATGAGTAGATGTTTACATCATAATGAGAGGAGATGTTTACAACGTAAAGATGGCATGTTTACATTTTAAGGACAGGATATTTACATAGTAATGAGTAGATGTTTACATCATAATGAGAGGAGATATTTACAACATAACAACGGCATGTTTACATTGTAATGAGTAGATTTTTATATCGTAATGAGAGGAGATATTTACAACGTAATGACGACATGTTTACATCGCAAGGAGAGGATGTTTACAACGTAATGAGTAGATGTTTACACCGTAATGAGAGGAGATATTTATAACGTAATGATGGCATGTTTACACCGTAAGGAGAGGATGTTTACATCGTAATGAGGAGATGTTTACATCATAATGACGAGATGTTTACATCGTAATGAGGAGATATTTACAATGTAATGACGACGACATGTTTACGATGTTTATACTGTACTGAGAGGAGATATTTACATCGTAATGAAGGAATGTTTAAGTCATAATGAGGAGATGCTTACATCATAACAAATGGATTGTTTATATTATATTGTGGGAATGTTTACCTGAGCTCTTTCGTTTGGACATCTATGGGGTCATGTGTCTCGCTGTCAATGTGGAATCTCACCTCAGAAGATGCCAAGGTCAAGGCCCTGTAAGTCAACCACAAACATAGGTTCACTTTTCAGTAACAGGCTTGTGATATAGAGACATTTAATCTTGTCAACAATGTTACACATATAACTGACTGAACTGGCATATTTATGTGTTTGTGTGTGTGTGTGTGTGTGTGTGTGTGTGTGTGTGTGTGTGTGTGTGTGTGTGTGTGTGTGTGTGTGTGTGTGTGTGTGTGTGTGTGTTTTACTTTACATAGTTTGCACCTCAGGGGTTTGTCTTTGAACCTTCAGAATAACAGTAAACATGGTTCAAAGTGATGTCCATAATATTACAATATTCAGCGAATGTTCTTAGTTGAGTAATCTGTCTGACAAATGCACTGGAGAGCCCCTATTGGCATATATGTGTACATAATGCCACATTTTGTCTAGTACAGACAATACAAACAACACACACACTCCAGAACATTCCACACAATAATTATCATACAAAGCAAAACATCCACTTGAAGAACATACCCTTTTTCGATGCGACCCTGCTTGAGAATCTTGGCCAGTGAATTCAGGATGCGTAGACTTTTTGTGACATCATCAGTGAGCGTTGGGTCATCAATTCTCATCTGAGCCTCGGCATAGGTAAGAGCCGCCTGTAAGAGAGGAAATGCTGGAAGAGCTCTCTAAATATATTAATTATATTTTGATGCAAATTAATTACCGGATTTCCCACGAAAATATGTGAAATGAAATAATAAACTATGAAATATCCTGTTTATTTTATTCAAGTATAAAATGGTTTTTTATATCTATTCAAATGTAGATTGTTAATTTAGTATTTTAAAACCTGCTAAGGTAAATAGAGTTATGTTATAAAAGAACATGCAAATGTAACACCCTCTCTTGACTGCTCTGTGTGAACTAAATCAACTGACCTTTGACCTGATTATGCTCTTCATGAAGCGTGTTTTCACAATCTTTGCTTCTGGTGTCATCTCCCAAATCACAGTCATTGCAAACCTACACGTTGACAAAACACCAACACACGACTTTAAGCACAGTATTCTTATTTAACACGAAATGTACTTACATGTTGAAAATGGCATATAAAGCTTTATTGTTATTATTATTATTATATGTCTTGGTGCAAGAACATGTTTTTACCACATTCGTGATTTGCGGCGTATTCGTCGATATTTGCCTGTTTCTGTTGCAAAGACTATTGCAACTGCATTAGTTACTAGTAGATTAGACTATTGTAATTCACTTTTTCATAATATTGCTATTAAGGATATCACAAAACTACAACGTGTTCAAAATTGCTTAGCAAGGGTGGTGACTAGGTCTCCACGCTTTACTCCTTCTAAGCCGCTTCTAAAGTCTCTGCATTGGCTGCCTGTCCAATATCGTATAATGTTTAAGATGTGTACCATTACTTACCAGGCACTTTCTTCTAAGCAGCCATCGTATTTACACACTTTGCTTACTCCTATAAGAAAACCTATTCAACTTTGGTCATCTACTTCTGATTTACTCTTTGTACCAAAGGTCAATACTAATATGGGGACCAGGGCTTTTGCTGTGGGTGCGCCTACTCTATGGAATATGCTTCCTTCTAGCGTGAAATCAGTTGAAAATATTGCTAAATTCCGTCGTCATTTAAAAACATATCTGTACAATCTGGCCTATCCACCATAGCTCCCTGGCGCATCAATCAATCTGATGACAACTTGATTTGTTTACCGACTATGAGATAGATTAATCCTTTTTGTTTTGATGCGCCTCTGAGCTTGGTTTCTAAGGATATAGGCGCAATAGAAGTTAACTAATTATTATTATTATTATTAATTAGGGATAAGGTATGGTAATGTAGTGACACTGAGCAAACATCTGTTTTGATCGTGATTATATTACTTGATCTATTCTTCTAACATCTCAACTTGAATCATCTTTGGTTATGTATATGCAACAAACACCCAGAAGCCTGGCTGAAGGGATCATTCATTACCTGTCCTCGTTGCCACGGAGAGAACAGAGGTTAGAACTGAGCAGCTCTGGTACCATGTCAATCCTCTGAAATCACATTAAACAACACCATCATCACCGGTGTCCAAGTATTGTTCAAAAATACTCCTGTTGTAAAGGTCAGTTTCGTTGCTAAGTTCACCAACATCATTGTAGTTTTTAACATTGTCATCTGATATTGTTTCGTCACCAACAATGTCATATAAACCATCCAAAACCAATGATGACAAATCACTGGATGAAATAATGCCTTCCGCCATTGTGGTCACCGTAGATTTTTATATAACCCATCTTCAAAAATGGGGAAAATCTCTTGGAACTATTCCTGAACGATAATAAACTACAACAAAATTAAATAGATAATTTATTCGGCTTGGCCACCATATACAACAAGTAGCTCCACATAGTGGATAATCGTGAGTTAAAATGCAATGGCAAAGATTGCCAAAGCCTGAACAGTGGCCTACTGTACAGAAGTGTGTCACACGGTGCGGCCAGTAAGTGGGCATGCCGTGCAGAAATGGTTAAATAATTTTTGTATTATATTATAGCCTGTTGACCTATGACCTCACCTTATCGATGAGATAGACAGTGGTCGCCCTGTTCTGTGCCTCTCTGTCGATGGCAGTGCCGTTGCGAATGAAGTGTGACACGTCAGCAATGTGCACTCCCACCTGGTGGCAGAGGTTGGAATCAGTGACACGCCTCACCGGACACTGATCAATTCATGAGTAGCAGCAAATAAACTATAAGATCATGTGATCAGTTGCCTAGCAACTGCTCAGTGAAGCTACCAAAGATGCCAGACACATGAAGCATTCCCATATACCATGGTATGTAGAAATGGTGACATTGAGGATTTTATTTATGACAAAAGCACAAGGCGGTTTTGAAAAAAGAATGCTTAATTTATGAATGTTGCAGCAATAGTGTAATTTTGATATCGTGCTTTAACAATGATCTTTTATATTGAAAATGTCAACTGCAGGAGATGCCACTGGGACATTTTTGCTGGTGTGTCATGGAAATAGTGTTCCCTGTGATACTGTGATGGCTTTTTGGATTTTTTAAGTTCCTTAAATTGAACAAAATTATATTATGAACTCATATCATTGCTAAAGCATTCACAGATCTAACTATCTTTATCATAATCTATACCTCGTAGTTGCCACTGTCCATTTTGAATGCGTGTAGTGCGTCATCGATATCTGTGCACCCTGGGGGGTCCACACTGCAGATAAACACTGACCTCAGGTCAGTCCTCCTGGCGAGGTCCTGCAAAAAAAAGCATTCTCCTGTCATCCAGGACACAACGAAATTGGCCATGTTTCAATATTTGCACAAGTCCAAATACTGATTTCTGTTTAAAGCAGTACCTCAACCCACACCCACCATGATGTGATTTCCATAATCAGAATCAATTTCTTTCACCTTTCACATATGGCTGATATTCTTCATGACAAATATTATTTTATTGACCACATTAAAATCCAAGACCTTTCAGGACTACCGGTACATAAAAAAATTCTAGCATGGCTTGAATTAGGTCCAATAAAAAAACCTGGTAAGACTTTTCAAGACTGCCTTGCAAAATTCAAGGATTTCAAGGCATTGATTTGTTTCCAATAAAATTCAAGACTTTTCATGACTATTTCAAAATTCAAGGATTTCAAGGCCTTAAGTTTGGTCCAATAATATTCAGGACTTTTCAAGACTGCTTTGTAAAATTCAAGCATTTCAAGGCCTTGAATTTGGTCCAGTAAATTTCAAGGCTCTTCAAGACTTTCCAGGTCTTGGACGGACCGTGGATGCAGACAACGCCAGCCTCCGTACCTCGTCAGTAATGACCCAGGGTAGCTCCGGCAGACAGGCAAGGACGGCCTCGGAGAAGGTGGAGTGGGGAATGTCATGTTCCAACAGGAGAACCTCGTTCTCTGTATCCTTGTCCCCAATAGCTCCCAACTTGCGCACGTAATGACCCTAAAACAAGTCCAGCGGCACTCAAGTAGTAATGCACAGTACTGGGTAAATAATAATAATAAAACTTTTCAAAGGCGTGTACAACATGAATCTAAAACAAAATCACACTTAAGAGAGATAACTAGAATAATATATAAATAAATTACAAGTTGTAGCGTAAAAATTAATAAGTCAAAAAATATAATTTCAGTACATTGAATAAAGCATAGAATGTACGGCATATTGTCAACCTTTTAGTGAAAGGTCATTATTTCTGACCTCATCTTGGAGTGCACATATTCTATATATATATATATTTATATATATATATATTATGATCGCTTGACAGAGTTTGCAAAGCATCCAGGTCATGTGATGGATAGATCAACATCCTGGCTGTGACAACAAACTGGATTCCTGAAATAAAACTGCCAATAAACCAAATCAGTAAACTCACTACAAATAATTGTAATTTCTGGGAATGGAATAAACCTGATCGCTAAAACGTATTTATGCGTATCTTCACTTACCTGTGGGTACCTGGAGTTTCTGGGCCATGAGTCGATGACCACAACGATCCTCTGGCCCTCCAGAGCCGCAGCTTGCCTCGTTTCGATCCGGATCTTGGGGATCCGTCGCTCGGCGGGAATGAACAGATGTCTTGTGCCCTGGACATACAGTAATGTACACTGAAGTGACTCAATGTCATCCACCATCCCAAAATGAGGCACTTCTTGCTGATGCTTGATCCATAAGCCAGTACACTATTGCAAACTCTTTCAATTGTTAACAAAAACCCTGTTAAATTCACAATCAAAACATTACTTGGCATTGCAGTAAGAAAGCAGATTGGGTAAAACTAATTCTGCTGCGGTATGTTATAGGCCACCGGAAATGTTTTCCCTTGCAACAAATTATATAATTTTAAATAGATAATTTATCATTGTAAAAGACATTTTAGATATATTTATTTATTAGCTTAACATAGTTATTTTAAAATATATAATGTATTATTTTAAAGGATATCTTATATGTATATTATTTATTAAATCAAAATAAAACAAATTGATGGATAATTTATCATTTTAAAGAACACATTATATATATATATATTTATTTATTGCATTTTATTGTATACAGGCAATGTGACTCAAACGCCAGTACATATTCCTATTTGACATGAAATGTACATTACATGTTGAAAATGGTGAATAAAGCTTTACTGTTATTACATTATGTTTTAAATTTGTGACTCAGCTTAGAGATTACTTATGCAGACCAGACCAGAACAATGATTGCACGAGGACGTCACTCACCCCTGGTAACACAGACTTCTGTAAAATGCCGCAGTATTGACGCCATTTACGTTTAATCACCCCTACAATACGCCCTGATGGTAACTTTGGGCCCTTGGCAGCCTTCGTCTTGACAATAGCATCCTATAAATAACATCAGAAACATGTCATCTTCCGTCATCCAGCAGTAAAAATATGGTTGAAACAGCGTGAAAGGAGTGTGTGTGAACTTACATGAAAAATAGTGTATGTCTAACATGCAAATCTTGTCGGATCTATGCATACACATTACACATTAGTGAAAGCAAGATACGTTGACTTATCAGCCACCTGTTACATTTTGGGAATTAAGTAAGTAATTTATTTTTGGAATCGCATACATCATACAAATAAACATAATCAGCAAATGTGACAATAAATGATATAGTACACTAGTCCCGGTTGCCATTGGAGCCAATTAAGGCTGTAGCCAGTAATATAATATGAGGATAATACAATATGATGGCCGCTGTCAACCCAGCGATAGGAAGTAGAAAATGTGTTCTTTCAGGAAATGTAGTTTAATGTGACATTTGCACACTAAATGCATAAAACGTACAGAAATGTGCAAGTCTTTAATTAAGATAATGACATGGCACTCCATGATAACTAGATGACTAGATGAGACCAACCTCCTGCTCCGTCCCCTCATCAGCCTTCTGGATGATGGACACGACCACTCAGACTCCGGGAGCATCTCTATGGCAACGACGTCCTCCTGCATGCCTCGGTTCAAGTTCTGGTGTCCCTGGATGAACACCTGCAGCAGCACAGACACGTCTCACAACTCTGCAGATTAGCAATTATTAAATGGGAGGTTTTCTGATTGTTTTATAGCATATGCTATTTGTCTTTGAAGATCTACTGATCACCAAAAAATATTTTTAAATTCTAAAACACCGCATAACTCACATGTAGAGCGCAGTGGCTCAGGGGTAGAGCTTTGGACTCTCGACTACGAGAACCTGGGTTCGAATCCTGTGCTGCGGTGTTCAAACCTTCGGCAAGTTTTTTCACTCTACATTGCTCCAGTTCACTCAGCTGTATAACTGAGTACCTGGCTATAGACAGTGGTGGATATGTGTACGAGCAGCCTTCGCGCATTAATTGAAGCATATGGCTGGATGCTTCCCAGTGAAGCCGAGATGGTGTCTGAGTGAACAGGTCTGCCAGGGAAGTAAAGTGTAAAGCGCTTTGAATGGTCCTGATGAGTGGATACTGCGCTATATAAGAACATACCTTTTTTACATGCTGAATCAGTGGGAGAGGGACACTTTGTGGCAGACATTGATGGCAACTCTGCATATATATATATATATATATATATATATATATATATATATATATATATATATATATATATATATATATACGAGAATGTATTTGATATATATTTTGACACATTTTATACACTATGCCGCCCATCCAAACAACAATACAATTGCCCTTATAAGGATCAATACAGTCTTATTGTAGTGTATCATACATTAAAAACTATGGCACAACAGGTAGACCTACCATGTCCTCGCGGCTGGCGACACTGACGTTGGCCTCAAGGTAGTTCTCCCTACTGGCCTGGAAGGTGCCCTGGAGGTAGCGGCCACTCTTGAGTCCCCTCTGGATCTCAGCCAGGGACAGGTGCTCCGGGTACACCAGCCGACCACTGTCTACGGCCTGGCGGAAGGAGGGCACGATGGTTTAGGAACCAAAAAATGGCTTAACATATATTTGTTGAATTTTGGTCAGTGCTTGTTTATTAATGCACATCCTTAAATGATTGTGACATAACTTTAAAGCATATTTCATCTATCGTAACTTATTTTAAAGCAGATATTTAGTTTTTATTTATTTATTAAATTATATATACATACAAAATATACATGTACATATATATATATATAATATATATATATATATATTGTTCAGTCTTACTTGTATTCGTTTCTTGATTTATTTGTATATTAAGTTGTTTCAGCGGACTACCTTTAAGTTACCTTAACTAATTTGTTCATTTCGACAAAATTGCTTTAATCAGCTGATGTATTACAGTTTTGCAAACACTATATGGATATGTCATTACACTGTTGTTTTGACTGCTTGTAGCTGTTACTCTAAGAGTAAGACATCGCAGTGAGTTCATCTTGCATCACCTTCCCATACTCAGTCTGAGGAAGACAGTTGTTAGTCGATTTGTATTAAAGGCAGAAAACAGAACAATCTGGAGTATATTTACAAATGTGGGTTAAATTTAACTAAGGCAGGTTATAAAACAAACACAGTCAACTGACCGGCTTAGAGTCGAGTCCAGCCAATCGGTCAATGAGGTCAGCAGACCCCTTCAGACTCTTCACATACTCGTGCACTGAAAGCAACATTAGTGAGAATAAATACATTACACAATAATGACAGTGTTAGTGCTGTGAGATTCTTTGTGCCATCATCACTCAGTTTGGCTCTTTTTATACAACTGAGGAGGAAAATTCAGAAGTAAAACGACACGTTAGCTGGCCCGATCACCATCATAAACATTTGAGATTTGATGGTAGGGAAAGTTGTTGCATAACAAGACAGTTTACTACAGATGGAATAGATGAAAGAATATGTCAAAAACAGCTTTCAAATATACAGAAACCATAAAAAAAGTTAGTTGGTAAATAATAAAATTAAATAAAAGACACATGAATAATCAATTTGATTAGTGAGATTTTATTTTAGGAGATGAACAAACCTGTATACGCCACAATGCCCTCGGCCTTGGCTTTGTTTCGGTTGTCTGTGTCATTTGTCAAAAGAACCACCTTCATCTCATTAGCTATCCCAGCATCCTCTGCACAAAGCTCCAGATGCTTCTGGTACCATTTCGCAGCCGTACGAATAGCTCGGTCGTTCCTGTCATTGGACGATTCACCCGGTTCCCGCTCGACATAGGTGTCTCTATAGGAACATAAGTAACTTTGGTAAAGATATCTGAGTAAATATGATTATTCACATACGTTAGCACACATAGTCATAGAACTGTGTTAAAATTAACTTTTGTTTTTTCAATTAGAATTGGAATGGATAAATTGTGAGTGTGATACTTTGTAACAGATTTTTTTGCAAAGTGAAATCAAAATTCAGAACTGTTTGTTTTTGGAATGAACTGGATTTGGCATCAATTGACAAGTGTCCAGTATGCCATGTAAAAGTACTTGCTTACTTGTGGAACTCATTGACGAATGTGTAGAAGTGTTTGTCTGATATGGCACAGCAGTCTTTCACTCTCTTGTAAGCAGGGGCGCTACGGTGGCGTACCTGGCAGAAGTAAACGTTCTGTTTTAGTATCTTTCAAACACCACAAAGCAACTGTCAGATCTTAAACAGTATTCAGCATGTGTAACATATTTTATTGTTGAGTATTTACAATCAGTCTTAGATAACGTTAGATTTGATTTGTAAATAAATTAAAATGAGATATAGACACAACTTATAAATGGGGAAATATAATAATAATAATAATAATGTGCCAATATCATTAAAGGATGGATGAATATGCTAGGAAGCTAAGGAGGATATGCAGCATTACAGAGATAGGCAGAATGAAATTACATAAGTAAGTCTCATCACTGTTTCATGGAAACATTAGCTGACTTGAAATAATTACTTTCATTAATATTAACTACATACATGAATAATTCCATGATTGAAGCTCAAACAAATTATCAACTACCTGGGGTAACACACATTCTGGATATCTTAAAATAAACAAAGCTTCAAATAAGTAGAATTCACATTGGATATTTACCTCTTGTAGAACAGTTTGTAGCACGATGACATTTGTTATGAGTTTGTCTTCAAGGATGTCAATCTGAAAGAAATATCAAACATTAACTATTTATACACATTTTTATTTTTAATGCATGTACTTCATGGATATATATATATATATATATATATATATATATATATATATATATATATATGCATAATATACATATTCACTGTATATTAGAAACATATCCCGGGTTCGAATCATGCACTGAGAAGCAGAGAAAGTGTTCAACTGAACAGGTCTGTCAGGAAGTGTAAAATGCTTTGAACTACAGTTACTATACCCTGTATCTTGATAATTGGATACTGTGCTTTATAAGAAATTAAGTGGTATATAAGAATACACAATTTTACTATTTTAAATATAAATTATTATAATTATGAGTCATGAACTTGCCATGCCATTTGTTTTCAATTACAGTATATCAGGGCTCGAAATTTGTCAAATTATCTAATTTATTACAGACAAACATAATTTCAAGCCCTGATTATTGTGTCAATGAATTAAAAATGTATAGCTAGTCTGACTGGTTCAAATAAGGTATAATGAACTTTAAATGTGTCTAGTTATTTGATAGACTTTCTTGTGAGTGACAAACAGTGGCGCCACATCATGGACCCTGGATAATCCTGGCTAGGATGTAGATTCGCTTAACCGACTCTCACTTAATTGGCTGCATAACGTCGCCAAGAACATAGTCTGGTGAATCTTACGCTTTGCTTAGGTAATCCTTATGTAATGTCATTGTTTGAAGTAGTCATAAAATATCTATACACAAAATATAAAGTAGAAAATAAAATTACATGAAAAAATTATGACAAACAATAAAAACTTATAATTTCTATTTATTTTGTGTGTGACATGTTTCAGTATAAGTTTCATTTAAAATAGTTGTAATATGGTATAGAATTACCTTATTAAAAAAATTCAAATTTGAGCTGAGAGACGATTGGCATGTCTACCCTATTCTGGAGTAAGACCGCCCTGGCAATTACAAACGCAGCCCCAGGCTAAGGGGTTCAAAAGTGCTGCCACCTCGTGGAACTTGGGTCATCGAGACTAGGCCAGCATGCTGCTGAATAAGCCCATATTATCGCCCACGCCTAATCGAACATGGACAGGATAATTTGCTATAGATCTCACCTGGTGCAGGACGACATTCGTGTCAGGAATTATGTAATGTGGATATGGACACAAATTGCTGTTCACTGATGCATGACTTTGTAAAATAGTGGATTCGTGCTCGCACAGCGAACATAATTCTGATCCACACCAAATATCGTCTCGGAGGTAGTGCTCCCTGACAATTTTTATTATACCGCCCCTCTTAGTTTTCTTTAAGAACACCTTTGAACGCCACATTTTTGTTGTGTAGCCGACTAGCTGTTTCGCTATTACGTAGAAGAAAGAATGCAAATGTGTTTATAAACACTTTACATATCTAAGAAAAGCCATGCCGAAACGCCAAACGGAAGTTGACGATCGTAATACGTTCTCCTATTTTGAAGAGGTGAGCTGCTTTTATTAAAAACGACTGCTGTGATTGGTCTGCATACATCACCAGCGCCCAATAATTCACCAATCAATCGCGACGTAGTGAATATTGGTAAATATGCCATTTGTCAAGCTGGTCGATGCCTGAAAATGTCGTCGATAAACAAAAGGCTGGATTTGCAAAACGTTTAATTTACGGACGTTCAGTTTAACGGTGTTGTGAAGATGTTTGGTGAGTTTAATATGTGATGCAATGTCACGATATCTGCTGGCTTTGTAAATCCATTACAGCGGCGATTGACAGAGTGACAGACAGTGCACCGATTCGGGAGGCGGATGTTTCGGCCCAAAACGTGTTCGGCCCATGGCCGAATTATTCGTTTTGTTTCTGTTGTGAAATCTGACCAGCGACATGTGTATTGTACGGACCTGTCACTATTTCAAATTGCGTCTCACGTGTATTCTAACTAGTATAGGGCGTTTGCTATGGTTGTCATAAAGTGGGGAGCGGTAGTCGCGCGATAGCGCCGGGCTGTCAATCGAGGGAACGGTGGTTCAGTTCAGTGAGTCACACCATTTGCTGTCAATGTGTCTTTCGGAAGAGACTCTAAAAGCCAGTGGTCCCTTCTATCTAGTGTATATGGAAGGGGAAGTAAAATATAACACAGGGGGTAAACGTGTAGCCTGTAGACAGTGTAGTAGACTCACAAATTCTAGAGGACAACTCTGAAAATCAATCAAAGTAATCGTCAACAAGTTGACCAGTGGTCATTTAATGGAAGAAAAACAACAACAAATACAGATTATTAATTGTTGGGAAAATATTCTGGACATAATTTTCTGATCTAACATGCAACAAAATTAATTCGACTTTGTTTTCGAGCTTGTGTATTCTTGTGGACCTGGGGAACTTGTTTGCCAATATAATAACATAACCCAGCAAACAAGGAACCATTTCTGAACCAGTTGGCAGGTGTCATACTGGTTCATAATTGGTACCGCTCCACCAGTACGTGTTTTCACGTGTATTCACGTGAATGCACGTGTTCTGCCTGTTGTCACGAGTTTTGAACGAGTTTGACACAAGGCGTACTGGGTCAGAACTGGTACGGATTCACTGGTACGTGTCATCACGTGAAAAAACTCGTGATTTCACGTGAAACACGTATTGACACACCAAATTTGTCAACAGAATCTGGTGAATTCACATGAATTGAACCAGTTGAACTTGTGAATTCACTTACGGAACAGGTGAAATCACGGGTCCTTGTTTGCTGGGAAGTTTAAATAGCCGTAGCTTTGACTATGTCAAGTGTCACAACATGTTTTGCACTTAGAAATCCAATTCAGAATTCCAACAGTTTTGGTCGAGTTTGTGTGGGTGACAGTGGGTGTAACTTACTGACATCTCTGACATATATAAGAAGATTTGGTGGCTTGAATCATAAGTATTACATTTATGGAATAGCCAGATTTTTTTTATCTTCTACTAATTGACCAACCAGTTTCAATATTTTGAAGATTATGAGTAGTATTACACTGCCTAAGTACTGGGAGTTTAGACTTTCGTTCCTCATAGACACCAGATAGGAAAAAACAGCATCTTCTGAAAGATCTAGGTAATACAGCACCCATGGATGAAATTGCTAAAATAATGACAAAGCAGCTTAAACCAGTACCGAACCACCAGGGTTTGAACCCCATTTCTTGTGGTCAACAGTTCAGCATTCTAACTGCTCAACCACTGTCCACTGTGACCTGATTCAGCTGAACAAGACAAGTCTACAATTCTGCTGACTATGCAGGGGTAGAACTTCAACCTTTGTTCTAGTAAGCTGGACTAGTAAAGACAAAAGTTTACTAATCTGCCAAAAGGTTTACTAGTCTTACAAAATATAAAAACAACCTAAATTTAAGTTGTTAAATAGTTTTAAACCCAAAACTGTGTTTTGTAACCCAGTTAAATAACAATGTAATGTTCACAAAAGCAATTAATGAAGAACTGAAGGTATGATCTGTGCAATTGAAAAATGGATGCCAATTGCACTCATTGACTGGCAGTACCACTCTACATTCCTACCAGATACAACGTACCTTACCATTATGAATTTTCCGTATACATTCCGGAAATTGACTTTATATTTCAGTGTTATGAAAACTGCTCTGCTGGACTGTATTAATGGAAATACGATATCACACTATTGAAAATTATACCCATTAAAGAACTGCTAACCTTAATTTATTTGCAGATGTCTAGGCTGTAAGACAGTCATGATGTCAGAATCACCATGTGATAGCACCTTTGAACCAGGTAAGCACTGATTTATATGCATTTGTCTGTTTTCTGGAGATAATCAAATTTACTGTATAATAGCCAAACAGTGCCTAGCTTAGCTTAAGCTTAATTGGCCAGTGAAAATTGCAGGTTTAATTATGCATACATGCTAGGTATTTTAATATACATCTTACAAGTGTAAAGTTTTTTATTTATAAATTCCAAGTCATTGTAAAAATTATGTTTTATAAAGGCTAAAACAAATACAATGACACAATCACCATATATGTCATTAAATAAATTTGTGTTGCCTCCGTGCCAGAGACCAGTACCTTACTGAGCGAGCTTGATGTGGAGGTGGAGATCATATCCCCACGCACCTACCTTCCATGGGGAGCTGTCAAGGACAAGGTGGACTTCCCCGAGTCGGTTGTCCTCAACCCCAGTGTGAAGCCGGGGGAGTTTGTTCTGCAGACTCAGTTCGCTGAGTTCACGGTTCTAGCTAATAAGAAAATCAACCAAGTCTTGGAGCCACAGGTGAGATATCTCAAACTAGGCTGGCATTTACAGGTTTGGTTAAGTGTGTTGCAAATTGCAGTGGTGATAGATGGGTGTGGTTAGAGCACTGGCCTTGAAGGAAATTATTCAAATCAAAATTAATCAAATAAAAATACCTTTATTTATTCCTCATGGGGATATTTTCTTGTAATGTTCGACAGCTCAAGAGATAAACAATTATTCAGAGAGTAGAATAAAAACAAGTTCAAGACTTATATATGATTAAAAAGGAAGATAATTTACATATCAAAGCAATAATAAATAAATAAATAAATAATAAAAGCAGTTCATCATCTCATATCTAAGGGGCTCCAGTGTGAGCAATCACACAGCTGGTTCAAATCATGTTACTTGCATCTGATGATGACTTGTGAACATGTTATTGTTGCATCTTCATTCTCTCTAGTCTCTACATGGTTCCAGTGAGTGTTTGGATGTAGACGATGACGGCCAGCGAAGTCAGTACAATAAGTCAACAATAAATATGCACTCATTTAAAAACGAACTATCCTGAAGAACATTCGGTAAACGATTAAGAATAAAGGTTATTTGTAACCAGATGAGACGTCACCTTGGCCAATCCCGAGATAGATGTGTACGTTGACCTCTAACATCAAAGAGTTTAATATTTTTTGTGTTTTCAGAACAAGGAGAAAACTTTGTCAAAGTTATTACAGAGAGGAGAAGACCCAAACTTTGACCAGGTACTGACTGCTGCAATAACAAGCACCATTTTAGCCAGGAGTTTTCTTGTTTCCTGGAAATCCTTCACATCCAGTGCTGCTGTGGGATCCATTGGACAGTGCAAGCCTGTAGACTGGAGGTTATATTCACCTCCCATAAAATGCAGTATATAATACAATGTGGCAACATTTGAGCCTAATTGGTTCTTTAAATTATCTGACTACTGGCTTTTGTTTTGTTTTTATCAACTTGTTTTATTATGTTATATTTATAAGCCCGTAGATCAGGTTTACTTTATAGATAAATAGCTATACAATTATTTTTAATACTGTATTTTTGCAGCGATGTAGTATTTTTCATCAGATTCTGTCTCTGCAAAGCATTGTAAACAGTATTAGGTGTAGTGCTATACAAAATAAATATATTTATTTAAAAAAAATTCAATAACTCATATTTATTCTAAATATGCAAACCTAGTTTCCAATCATTACTCTGTAAGATATTTCGCTACAAGACGTCAGTGTCAGTTGAACAGTAACGCAACGTGTCATGATGTAACCTTGAGTGAAGTTGAGTGAATATTGCCTTTGACAGTTGGTCAGTTCACTGGGCAGTGTCGCTGAGAACTGTCTTCCTTCACTTCTACGCACCTTCTTCGAGTGGTATGACCGACAGAACCCGACAGACGACAATGGCGAACCCGTGCATAAACACGGTGCTAAGTGCAAGGGGTAGGTTTAGCAACAAAGACACTTAAGGTGTAAGACTAACAACATGTTGCAAGTTTTCTTTCATATGGAATCAATGTTTGCCATCAGCTATCTTCCTTTAATGGTGCTAGCAAAAATAACCCAACTGGATGTACAGAAGGCAATTCCCCGGAATTTTGTAAATGACATTTGTTACAACATAAGTAATTTGACAGTTTTTTGTGTTAGCGTAAGGTATGTATACATCCTTGACTGATAGACAGATACACCTCGGAACAATTGCAGAAACTACACGCAGTGTGGCGGTCTTTTTAAAAGGAAAGGATTCACATACCAACACATTCATATGCCAGCTTGACTACTGTTAGATAAACAAGAATGTTTACAATATATGTGGCAGAATCATCATGTACACTAAATTATTTGGTAGAACCTGGAGTGGTTCAGAACACGTAACATTTTGTCATTATCATATTGTTCGACTGTTAGTCCATTGCTAATCTGCACTGAAGCTGTGATCACTGATCATTGATGTGGAAGTTGAATTGTCTCTAATACATTGTTTTCTTGACTTCAGTGAGAAGGATTACCTGTGCGAGAAAAGAGATGTAAGTATATTTGAGCATCTCGTACCTTGAAGGCATCACTGAAGTATTTCTACTAAACTTCTTCCCAACTTTATTCACTTTATTCACTTTATTCACTTTATTCACTTTATTCACTTTATTCACTTTATTCACTTTATTCACTTTATTCACTTTATTCACTTTATTCACTTTATTCACTTTATTCACTTTATTCACTTTATTCACTTTATTCACTTTATTCACTTTATTCACTTTATTCACTTTATTCACTTTATTCACTTTATTCACTTTATTCACTTTATTCACTTTATTCACTTTATTCACTTTATTCACTTTATTCACTTTATTCACTTTATTCACTTTATTCACTTTATTCACTTTATTCACTTTATTCACTTTATTCACTTTATTCACTTTATTCACTTTATTCACTTTATTCACTTTATTCACTTTATTCACTTTATTCACTTTATTCACTTTATTCACTTTATTCACTTTATTCACTTTATTCACTTTATTCACTTTATTCACTTTATTCACTTTATTCACTTTATTCACTTTATTCACTTTATTCACTTTATTCACTTTATTCACTTTATTCACTTTATTCACTTTATTCACTTTATTCACTTTATTCACTTTATTCACTTTATTCACTTTATTCACTTTATTCACTTTATTCACTTTATTCACTTTATTCACTTTATTCACTTTATTCACTTTATTCACTTTATTCACTTTATTCACTTTATTCACTTTATTCACTTTATTCACTTTATTCACTTTATTCACTTTATTCACTTTATTCACTTTATTCACTTTATTATGAATCCAGTCCGTTGATGTACAGATTGGTTAGTATTTAAAACAACTAATAACAAATAGAGCAGCATTAAAATATTTGACTGTTAAATCTGGGTATTTATTATTGCATATGCAGATATGAATAGCTAGCCTTGTGCTAGAGTATATTTAGTTGGGTATTGTAATTTATTTGGATGTTGGCAAGAATAATTCAATGATTGTCTGATGACCAGAACTTACTATAAAATGGTAGACATGTGTTTCTGTAGATACTAGATAGGTGTTATATTGTTGCAAAACCCATCTGAGCTGACTTCAACTGAGACATGAGAAAATGTCAGCGTTAAGAAACCGTTAATACCAATGGTGTGAGTTAGCTGCTGAATGATTGCTGTCTTGTTATTCCATATCTGTACTAGTTATTCCATTTCTGTACAATTATTCCATTTCTGTAGTTGGTATTGTTATTGCATTATCATGTTTTGTACTACTGCTACAAACATAATCAGGAATTAAACTTTAAAACAGTGTTATGATACGTAGAATGTCAACATGAATCTTATTTGTCTGTTTTAGTTGGCTGTGGACTTCCTCTACTGTCTGGTGCTCATTGAAGTTCTTAAACAGGTGGGTACACCACAGTCAGGGCAAGCAAATCTTTCACAACCTCTGACACCCTCATGTCTTCTCTCAAAGATGTCCTGTTCTTTACAACTCCTTCTATAGGTTTTGTCACATTGTATGAAAATGGTAATAATTGTGAAATGTAACTGTAACAATATGTGTTATAAAGTGATAGTATTGTGAATATAATCCACTTATTAGACATTATCTTTTCTGTTGCATCATATTTACTGCGAGAGAGAGAGAGAGAGAGAGGGAGAGAGGGAGAGAGGGAGAGAGAGAGAGAGAGAGAGAGAGAGAGAGGGAGAGAGGGAGAGAGGGAGAGAGAGAGAGAGAGAGAGAGAGAGAGGGAGAGAGGGAGAGAGGGAGAGAGGGAGAGAGAGAGAGAGAGGGAGAGAGGGAGAGAGGGAGAGAGGGAGAGAGGGAGAGAGGGAGAGAGGGAGAGAGAGGGAGAGGCGATTATGTATGCAACACTGCAAGTGATGCAGTTTTTCATGCGGATATGAACATAATCACTTCATGTAGTGATTTGAATCAGAAGTTCCTAGGAGTGACATCAGAGGACAGGTATTTCCTATTCTGCATGCCATATCAATGTGTATGGAATCTTAATGTAAATGTAGGGGTGATTGTTCCAGCTGCCGTACCACCCTGGCTACGATGACCTTGTGAACCACATCATTGACCAGGTGTTCCGACACTTCAAGTACAAGGACGGGTAGGGACACAGACTTCTTCTTCATCAATCATTCACACATACATTCTGATTATCGTTTCTGTTGAATAAGTTATGTCTGATCATTACAGTAAGGATAGCAACATTTACAGTGCAGAAATCTTTGGAAACTTGGAAGCATATCAGGAATACAGGTATAGGCAGTCACAAAATCAGTATGTTCTAAATGGTGATTCTTTCCTGTGGTTGTAATTTTTTTTATTTCGGTAGCATGGTGAAATGTGTTGTAATACTATAATATGAAATATATGTGGCGACTACAGTACTCTTGTTTCAACAGCATGGCTAAATGTTATCATTTACCATTGTATTATAATTTATTTACAAATAGTATAATTTATTTACACAAAATGTAGTTTTATTATCATTTATGTATCAATATATTTGAGCGCCTCTAAAAGGACTTTGGGCTATATTTTATGCACCCTACAAGTCAACTTATATATACATTGTTCTTTCCATGACAGGGTCCAGGCGAGTCCGAATGCAGTGAACATCAACATGATAGCAGACTTGTATGCCGAGGTGACCGGAGTACTGGCCCAGTCCAGGTATGTCCAGTTACCTCGCAGGTATCGTCCATGTCAAGTCGGTGTCAGAAAAAATTTGAAATTAACAAAAGAGGTATAAGTCATAAACTCATTGATGAGCTGGTAAGAGTATTAGTGATGAAACCAAGTCTATATACTCCACATTGATTTAAAAATGTAAAGTTAATAATACATCAGTATAAATATGATGAAGGTATACTATACTGCACTGGCGGCAAAATTGTATTTGATATTCCTGAAAATGGTGTATGCAGTTATAATTTTGCCTGATTGGAATATTCGGTTGAAAGTTGTTCAATTTGTAAACCGCTGGGATTGGCTGTTGTTATTTTGAAGTTAGCTTCTTCCCATCCCCTGACAAAATTGGGACAAAGTACAACAATTTGGACAGAAAAATTTAATGTTGGAAATATGAAGATTTTGTTACAATACCATAAAATTGACACAGGAATTATGCGGCTGAACAGCGACTTTGTTGTTGTAGATTCGGTGCGGTCAAAAAGAGATTCCTGTCAGAATTGAAGGAACTCCGAGCGAAGGATCAAAACCCATTTACGTCGCATTGCATTGTGGGACTTCTCATGGGCATGAAGTTTTTCAGGGTCAAGGTCAGTGTAGTTTGAAGGACAAAGTCACCACGACAATAGCCAAGATATATGTGGTTGTACACGTAACAGACTTCGCAGGATTTTAGTTCATGCCAGCTTAAATTTTTTGACGTAATTAATAATATCATGCTTAATGTTTAAAACTGTTTCTGTTTTGTCAATACAAATTCTGTATTTCAAGCAAGGAGGATATTACTTGGAGACTAAACTTTGTGCACTTGACTGCATGTGTACGAATATGTACAGATAGCTTTCATACATTAATTGTAGCATTGAAATGAAAGACAGTGTTCAATTGAACAGGTCTGCCAGGGAGTAAAATATAAAATTGTTGAGCTCTCCTAGGGATTCAGTACTGTGCTGTATAAGTAAAAGGTAATTTTGTAATACCACTGTATCTAATCCTCAGGATTGTTCAAAGTATATCTGGGTTCTCATAGTCGAGAGTCCGAAACTCTACCCCTGAGTGAGCCACCTCACTCTAAACTTTTTATAACTACAGTTTCTCTATCTGCCTATTCAGATGCACCCGATTGAGGAGTTCCAGGCCTGTGTGCAGTTCCTCCAAGAGTGCGGCAACTACTTCCTGGAGGTGAAGGACAAAGACATCAGACACGCTCTCGCTGGTCTCTTTGTGGAGATCCTCCTGCCCGTAGCAGCCGTGAGTACAACACACCAGGCACAACTGGTCACCACTCCCCTTCACTGCAGTAACTGCCAGTTGTTTCCACTCCCCTATCTCTCCTCTCTCTCATTCTCCTCTCTGTCTCTCTCCTCTCTCTCCTCTCTCCTCTCTGTCTCTCTCCTCTCTCCTCTCTCTCATTCTCCTCTCTCTCATTCTCCTCTCTCTCTCCTCTCTCTCTCTCCTCTCCTGTCTCTCCCCTCTCCCCTCTCCCCTCTCCCCTCTCCCCTCTCCCCTCTCCCCTCTCCCCTCTCCCCTCTCCCCTCTCCCCTCTGTCTCTCCCCTCTCCCCTCTCCCCTCTCCCCTCTCCCCTCTCCCCTCTCCCCTCTCCCCTCTCCCCTCTCCCCTCTCCCCTCTCCCCTCTCCCCTCTCCCCTCTCCCCTCTCCCCTCTCCCCTCTCCCCTCTCTCCTCTCTCCTCTCTGTCTCTCCCCTCTCCCCTCTCCCCTCTCCCCTCTCCCCTCTCCCCTCTCCCCTCTCCCCTCTCCCCTCTCCCCTCTCCCCTCTCCCCTCTCCCCTCTCCCCTCACCTCTCTCTCCTCTCTCCTCTATCCTCTCTCCTCTCTCTCTCCTCTCTCTCTCCCCCCTCTCTCTCTCCCAGTCCCACTAACTCTCTTCACACAGTCTCAGTTGCAGTCTTTGCAGTCCCCATCTCTGTCTCTCTCTCTCAGTTCCACAAGTTGATTTTTCTTTCAGGTGGCCAAGAACGAGGTGAATGTTCCCGTGCTAAAGAACTTTGTAGAGATGATGTACATGCCGACCTTGGACTCCTGCATCAAGAAGAAACACAGCCTGGTGGGTACACAGTTGTCACGTTCTTCTCCCTTACAAAAAGAGTGTCTGATCCTAGGTTTTTGTTTATTGTTTTATATAATCCTCCCAAGACTATAATATAAGTTATGTTGAACGTATAGGGCCTACAGAATCGTGTTTAGTTATTTTAGTAGGCCGGTAACAGTGTTTGAAATTTGAAATATGACGATGGGAACACACATAAATGGTAAATAATATTCAAAAAACATTAACAATATTGCCAAAGCAGGCCAGGCTGGCTGCAGTGCCCTTTCACTTTCATTTTCACACATTCAGCACAGCAGACCTGTTACGCTTTACTGTGCCGGCCAACTCAGGGTAGAAGAACAGGCTTGATTTAAAGGATTAGCTCTTGTGACAGTACTTAGCTGTGAGGTTCACATCCAGCTGTGTTGTGGTGTAGCCTGCATGCAACATGTAAACAGGTTAAAATGTTGTTAGATCAAAACAAGAACTATGCATGTGCTGGGTCTGGAGTGGTTGTTGGTGTGATGTGGTACTTGTGGGATGGGGAATTCCCCTGAGTTCATTTTCTGATTACTGTGTATATTTCAAATTGCTACACTGAGAGGTTCAATGATTAATGCTATCCAAGTATTAAAAATATACCTTTGTCCCATATACAAATCAAAATCATACATATCAAATCATGGTCACACATCCTCTGAATAGTATGTTCTAATGTTTGGGCAATGGTTGTTCAGCCATTTCAGCTCCCGTTCTAGTTTGATGCTGTTTGGGGAAACCAAGAATGAGACGGAACTGGACAGTCTATCCAATCCTAGAGCTATAACACACTCCCAACCTGTATGTTTGGTTGTAGGCTCTCTTCCCAATGGCCACGTGTCTGCTGTGTGTCAGTCAGAAGCAGTTCTTCCTCAGCAACTGGCCCGGGTTCTTGACCCAGTGCCTCTCCCGACTCAAGGATAGGGACCCCAAAATGGCCCGAGTTGCACTTGAGTCTCTCTACCGACTCCTCTGGTTTGTCTTTCCTTATCAACTTGTGAGACTTTTAAATAACTTAATTACTTTAAATTTACTTTAAAAACATCATTGGACTAGTTTATGAAAAAAGATATTAATTTATAGGAAAAGAAGGTCAGATATTAAAAAATAATCAGTCTGCCTAATGGTAACCATGGTAATCAGTTAGATCTTGGAAATTCTGATAGAGGGCTTTTTGGAAGGTTCAATGAAAAATTCATGTGTTAAAAGTTTTGCTATTTGTTCTGATGGACGACATATATAGTTGGACAATGAAAGGCTAAAGGTGAAAAAGAGCAATAGATTTGATAACAAATAAATGTTTTATATTGTCATTTGTTTTATGAAATGTGTACAAGTTAAGTTGACAGGGGAGTACACAAGCCATGTGGGCATGTCTCTGTTTTAGGGTCTACATGATCCGTATCAAGTGTGAGAGTAACATGGCCACCACAAGTCGACTCCAGAGCATTGTGAACAGTCTCTTCCCCAAGGGGTCAAAGGTTATCATGCCTCGTGACACCCCCCTCAACATCTTTGTCAAGATCATCCAGTTCATAGCCCAGGTTTGTGATGGTTTAAGCTGTACATCACTATACGATTTGATATTAAAATATATTTGTTTTGTTTATTAATATGGTTATCTTAATTGCAACAGTATATTATCGTTATAATGTAACGCTAATCTCACCAGATTTATATCTAAATGAACAGTTTTATAAGCTTGTAGAACCTGTAGTGATTGCCTTGACTTCCTTTTCTTCCTCCTTGGATGTGTCTAGCATGTTGCAATGTGTGGTGAATGCTGTTTCATGGCCATATCATTTATGAAATTAACATCATGTAAGAAACAGAAATCGTTGACAATTATATTTCCTTTAATATTTCCCCTTTCAAACGTCTCTCCAGTATGCTTTCAATGTTGTATTTGTACATGTAATTTATTTTATTTGTTTGACTGTTGTCATTGCAATTGGGGGGATTGAATCGATATTAAATATGTTGACTTTATCTCTCTGTGTCTACTTGCAGGAGAGACGAGACTTCGCAATGAGAGAGATCATCTACGACCTGCTGTGTGTAGGAAAACCAACAAAAATATTTGCTCCTGAGGTAAATAGATGCAGCTAGATTAGCATGCAACATCTTAGCTGTATTGATTGTTCAGACGATAAACAACTCTAAGTTATTACTGACATACAATGTTGTTTTGTTCTTTGTATTGCCACACAAAACCACTAACCTTAAGTTCTGTGTACATGTGTTTAGGTGTGTCTAACAAAGGTAGTTTTTATAAAATAATAAAATCACTAAGACATAGAATATGTTCCTAAAATTATGCGTAGCGCAACATGATAATTGTGAAAACACTTCTAGCATATTAATCACGGTGTGTCTGACAGTGTACTTTCAATACATTTATTTTGGTATTAAGAACATTGTGTAAAAAATATGAGTCTAATTTGACGTCTTTGACACATTTCCTTTATGACTATATCACCAGAGAATGAGCATCGGTCTTCGAGCTTTCCTCGTCATCGCCGACAGTCTCCAACAACGAGAGGGGGAGCCACCGATGCCCCAGACGATGGGCGTACTTCCGTCGGGAAACACCCTGCGCTTCAAGAAGACATTCATCAACAAACATTTATCGGAGGACACGGCGCGGTCTATTGGCATGGTCAGTTACTACAGTCACGTGGGCAAGGCCTTCGCCTCCATCCTGAAGCACCTCGACTCACAGGTCGGGCGGCCACTGCTCATGATCAAGACGGAGAACGCAAACCGTGAACCTGAGGAGATCATCACGTGAGTGTTGTCTGTGTATTGCTCTGCCCGTCCTGTACAACTACAATCCTATATGGTTAACGTCTTTTGTTTTTCATTTTCAATGTGGGGAGCGGTGGTCACGCGGTAGAGCGCTGGACTGTCAATCGAAGGGACGGTGGTTCAAACCCACCTACTGCCATTTCGAAACTTAGGCAATTTCGTTCACCTCACATTTGCCTGTGTCTTTCGGAAGACACACTAAAAGCCAGTGGTCCCTTCTATCTGGTGTCTATGCCAGGGGAAGTAAAAGATCCCACGCAGGGGATAAATGTGTAACCTGCAGTGGACTCACTAATTCTAGAAAACTCCTGCGTTAGCCCAGGTTTGGGCTGTTTGGAGGAAACCACCTGAGACCATATACCCCCAGAAATCTCTGATCTCCTTGCTCCTAAATCTAAGCTAAATAAATCTGTAAAAGGTACTAAACAGTAATATAAATGAGAAATAAGCATTGTCAATTGATACCAAAGATATTAAAGTATATTTTGGTGACAAAAAGTCTAAATTGTCAAATATCATAGTGAAACGTTTTACGGTGTTTTATCGAAATAAACTTCGCTGACATATGACTCATTTAATTAGAACAGGTCACATTTAATAAAAAATAAAAATCAGGAATGTAATCGCTGTTTGTTTCCAGGGGTGAGCGGAAGCCGAAGATCGACTTGTTCCGTACGTGTGTGGCGGCCATGCCTCGCCTCCTGCCAGAGGGGCTGGGGCAGGGGGAGCTGGTCGACCTCCTCTCCAGACTCACGGTGCACATGGACGACGAACTCGGAAAGTAGGTCCCTCTTCCTTCCGTATTATGCCCATTAAATTCATGAGGTATTTAGAGTTATTTTATTTGCATTGTGCGTGGTGTGTACTGTGTACCATGCACTAACCAGTCACTGTCGATTTTGCAATATTAATGGGCTTCCACAAATCCACGTTAGTCGCTAGAGGCACTTATACGCTGAGACCGTAGTTGCGTCTCAGCGCCTCCAGCGACTAACGTGGATTTATTTGCATGTTTTGCTGAACGCTTGTTTAAATCATCCTCAATTAGCTATTTACCGTGCAGGCGCGTAGCGAGCGAGAGTTTGTATGTTGGCATGCCGTATGCGTGGTCAATAGACAGAACAGCATGCCGTATGTTCAATAGACAGAACAGCCAAAACAACGCCATCTAGCACTGAATTCAATCGAACGTCCTGTGACGTTTCATCGACTGTAAATGTACATTAATGTAGATATTATGCTTTCATTTTGGCGGACATGTTATACGATATCAATATTTAACTATGTCTGAAGACGTAGTACTCTCGTGTGATGCATACGGTGAGCTATAGATGATTTTAAACATCCTTTCCGGTATCGAGCAAGCAAACCTGTCGTCGGGCCACCAGTCGACGTTCCATCGGTTTTAAATGTTCATTAATGTACATATTATACCTTCACATTGACGGACATGTCAGACTGTATCCATATTTAGTTATGTGTGAGGCTTCGGAGTCATGCGAGTTCAACAGCTGATTGTAGGATGATTTAAACAAGCATTCCACAAAATGTTTGGAAAACAGTGCCGCATTTTACACATGTCAAGAACACGTAAAAGACGGCACCCAGACCCTAGTTGTGGTACCTCATTGCCAGCCCGTATTCAAAGTGTTTTTATGCATTAAAAAGTGAAGATTTTAATATTTTTTAATAATGCATTTTGTTCCAGTTATTTTTAATGTTGGCAGTTGTGAAGAATTTGGGCCCATCTTGATTTTGCCATTGTGACTATATTTCTGACTAAATGCTATACTCAAGGGCATGAAATCAACAGTTCCATATCATTTCAGGCAGACAGTGTTAGGAAATCTTTGTGTATGTCCCTTAATGTACATCTGAGGGTCAAATAGCCCCCTGGGAAGGGCTCTGATTCTATACGAGGGCCAAATAGCCCCCTGGACTTGGATTCTATACAAAGGGTGGAATGTTGTAATGTAAGTTGCACTGCCATCTAGTGAGTGTGAGTTGTGTGTTGTAGGCTGGCGTTCCAGGCCCTACAGAGTATGCTGGTGGACCTGCCACACTGGAGAAACAGTATTGTACGAGGTAGATGTCATCATGATAGGGCTCTCTCTAATGATTAGCACATCGCTCTGTGTTAGTCACATGTATGTCGCTAAAATACTGTCGTCCATGGTTCTCAAGTGTATTATTTCTCTAGTGGTAATGAGTCCACTACAGGTTACACATTTACGTGTCAGGTGAGATAGTTTACATTTTCTAAACATCTTCATGTTAGGTGAACAAAATTGCTGACATTTCAAAATGGCGGTCAATAATTGGATTTGAACCCTAGTTCCCTTGACTGGTTATCCACTGCTGACTAATCAATAAATTCACAAACAGTTTGATGTATAATGTATCAGTTTGACACTGTTATGTTTGATCAGGCTGCCCAGTAATCTCATACACTGTTTTCTGCTTATTTCATGTGTCACAATTTTCCAAAAAACATTGCCTTTTTGCATAATTTCATGAGACAATTATGTTATTAAATTCCCACTTTGAAGAGATGTAACTTTAATAGAATTGCTTACAATATATCCACATTACACTTTGGGTAGGCTTATCAGTTCCACTGTGAATTAGGAAAATTTATTTTTAAAGGGCAAAGACACAGGCCCCTGTATCTTAATCACTGGTTCAAATACAGCCTTCTACCTTTGTAGCCACTGCAGGTGTGGATAATCCATCTTCAAAAGCCGAGAAAATCTCCGTAAGCTATCTAAAAGTTGTTGTTATTGTTGCAGGCTTTGTACAGTTCATCGAGAGAGACGTCTTTGACACGTTCCCTCATCTGTTGGACCAGTGTCATCGCCGCCTCATCTCTCTCATCACACAGTGGCGCGCCATCGCTCAGTCCGCACAGACCAGTGCTGCCACCTCTAGTGTCAGCGGCGCGTGTGCCTGGAGCGCCAAGGTCAGTCGGGGTCAAGCTCCGTCTCTTCCATTAATGACCACTGGTCAGTTAGATGACCATTATTGTCAGTGGTTTTCAGAGTTGTCCTTCTGTATCTAGAATTAGTGAGTCCACTACAGGTTACACATTTACCCCATATGTGGGACCCCTAACCCTGGCATAGACACCAGATAGAAGGGACCCCCCCGGCTTTTAGTGTCTCTTCCAAAAGACACAAGCAAATATGAGGTGAATAAAATTGCCTAAGCTTCGAAGCGACGGTAGTTGGGATTGAACCACCATCTACTCCACTGAGAGTCTGGCACTATACTGCGCCACCTCACTTTCTGTCTGTTTGTTTAGCTAGGGCGATTGCCAACCACCAAGTTGTTTATTCATTTGGACTTGTGCAAGGAATGACTGATGTCACAGATGTTTATATCTAGTTACACTAACAATAGACTATTTTAGTATTAAAAAGCATTGATAACTTATGTAATATTTGGACCAGATTTTGTACAGGGCTTTTTATCTAGGAAGCTGAAATTCTTGGGAATGTCAATAATTAAAACAGTGATATCGGTGATAATTTGTTTTGCAGATGGCTAATAGCCAAGAATCTTGGGTTTCTATGGTTTTTACTTCCCTTAAATCTCTTACATGTGTTAATAATAATTTTAAATATACTTTGTTTTTATAAAGTTTTACATCCTGTTCATATTATGATTATTTGTTGTTTATTTGTTATCCTTTTGGCATAAATTAATATGTGTTGTATGATTGACATAAATGTTGTACGAATGTACCCAGTAAAGTAGTATAAACTAAAGTATTACTGAGCAAGCAATCAACAAAATCTGGTTTTAAAAATATTTATTCAGTATATTTATTAATTTTTTTATTCAATTTGTTTATTCACTATATTTTAAAGCATTACGCCATGTATAAGGTAGTCGATCAAATTGTTTAATGCATGTATATTATGTTTTACAATCACGACCCTTAAGGAGATAAAATGTACATTTTATAAGGTTATCGTGAATAAAAAAAGTTTATTATTATTATAAACAACCGATGACGTGTCGTTGACAGGAAACGAAGACAGAGAGGAGTCTACAGGACAAGCGAGAGAAGAACGAGACGAACGCAGAGATCTCGTCCCTGGACCACAAACACCAGCGTCAGGAGGAAGGCAGTAGCACTCAGCTCACCCTCTACACCATCGAGGGCTTCGTTCTCGTCAGTCTCTGCAGCTGTAAACCCGTCATCCGTAAACTCGCGGTCGTCGTCTTGAAGGAGGCTCGAAACCTCTTCTCAATGCTCCCGCTGCCAAAGGTATCAGATATTTTTGTCGCTCTCTGCGTTCTCCCTGTATGGGTATTGTTCCCCTCATCAAAAAACTGCGGGTGGGTGAACCAAATTCATATATTTAGTGGTCTGAAGTGTATCTTCAGCATGTCTCCACTGTTGCCTGTTATGGCAGAAAAAAAAATTCAATTTTTTTGCCTACATACGTGGGCAATACTTTGTTTATCTTATGGGTTCAGTAGTTGTAGTAATAAACTGATGATGCCGTTTTTCTGATTGTTTTGAAGTACATGTAGTTAAGTTACCCGTTGGTACCTACAGAAAATAGACAGTCACTTGTGCTAAAACATTTGAAAATTGTGTTGCATTGTTTCAGTGTGTCCAAGAAATAGATCACGTGCTCACACATAAGATACAACAAAATGTTAACATATGGCTCCAACTCCATGTACACCTTTCGTGATATTGAGCCCTCCAAGTTCTTCAACCCCCTTGGCGAATTTTTATAGGGTAAATCTACAAACCATCCAAGTAGGCTGACTAGATCACATGCAAAATTTCAGCCTGATACATACAAAATTGACCAAGATGTGGGTCCAGGATGTATACATACAGAGAAAAATTGTTTTATAATGTGGATGCTGATGACAGCACTTGTTTGTTGAAGGACACGGAGCCGTATGTGTTGGACCTGATGGACCGGTCCTGTCCTCTGATCATAGAGAGGGCCCTGCCTCACCTGCCAGGCCCAGAGAAGGTTTGTACATGACTACATGCCTGGCACTTCTCACTTGCATCGCTCAGCTGTTTATGTCTGATCAGGTGTCCACTCACTCTTCAAATGAACAGCCATTGTTTATGGCGTTTGTATATAACCACCATTTCAGTTCACTTGGTTGTATTACTGAATACCTGGCTAAAATACATTGTCAGATATTTGTGTATGAATAATCAAATGGTCATTAGATTGAGTAACTTGCAGAAGTAAGAATGACATGACGTCGTAATACATATACATGAAGCTGGTGTAATTTTGCCATGTTCCTGCACATTTTTATATCAGTCAAAATCATTTAATAGTTTAGCCAATGATGCAAACAGATTTCTGGAAATAATAATCTTGAAGAATTTTTAAATTAGACATTTTTACATACAAAAGAAATATTTTCTTGAAAATAATGTCTCAAAGACTACACTGTTACATGTAATTTTCATGGATGCTTCCCAGAGAAGTTGAGATGTGTTTGATTGAACAGGACTGCTGGGGACGGGTAGTGTAAAGTGCCTTAAGCAGTCTTGAGGACTGGCTCCTGCATTATATCTTACCTTTTATAAGAATTTACCTTTTACATATCATTTTATGTATGATCAGTTGTATATCATTTTACGTCTCACGTTAAAGCCTGAAACATTCCAGACCGCGGCCCTTTCTGCACTGCCACTGGACTTCCAGTGGCTGGCTGACCGCACGTCCATCATCTGGTCATCCTGTGGCACGTACCAGGAACTGACCGATAGCAATGTGATCGCCATGGGAGACGACACCTATGACCCGTGGATCGAGTGCGTCTCGATCTTCATGCACCCAGACTTTGTGACTGGCAACTGTTCCTCAGCGATCGCCCACGCGTGGCCCGTGCTCTACAACCGACTGCAGGCGCTATATGTGTACATCGACCCAAAGTACGTACTCCTGTGGATGGCGTCTCAAACACTTGATAACTAGAAGCACAAGCAGTGTTGGTGGTTATTAAATATTGTATAGATACATAAAAGTATAAGATTATTATTTAGATTATTATCTTGTGCAGGTACTTGTAACGTAATCTCATTATGATGGAACTAGAGTGTATTTGAAATACACCTACTAACATATTCGCAGGCAATCTTAACCAGATCATTGGTATTTTAACTAATAATGGTAATTATTATTGTTATAACTATTAATAGTTATTATTACTAAAATATACATTGCAGTGTATTGTATAGTTCATAGGCATAGACACATGTCATAAAGCATTCATGTAGTATAAGAACATGTATCTTATATTTCATTAAGATTAATAAATATAAATATGTACTAAATAGTTTAAATATATTGTTTTTTAAGATATTAAAATAAGGTTAAATTAATTGCTATACTGTATTATAGTTAATAAAATACAATGAATAAATAGATATCTAAAATGCATGATTTAAAAAAATATCCTAAATCACAGCGGAAGTAAGCCAGCTAAAATAAAAGTGTTTTTCAAGATGTACCATTGTCACGGTGTCACCAGTAATGTTGACGTAACATTGTCACGGTGTCACCAGTAATGTTGACGTAACATTGTCACGGCGTCACCAGTAATGTTGATGTAACATTGTCACGGTGTCACCAGTAATGTTGATGTAACATTGTCACGGTGTCACCAGTAATGTTGCTGTAACATTGTCACGGTGTCACCAGTAATGTTGATGTAACATTGTCACGGTGTCACCAGTAATGTTGATGTAACATTGTCACGACGTCACCAGTAATGTTGATGTAACATTGTCACGGCGTCACCAGTAATGTTGATGTAACATTGTCACGGCATCACCAGTAATGTTGATGTAACATTGTCACGGCGTCACCAGTAATGTTGATATAACATTGTCACGGCGTCACCAGTAATGTTGATATAACATTGTCACTGTGTCACCCGTAATGTTGCTGTGTGCAGTACGACAGTGAGTGACGGACGTAGTTCCTCCCTCCTCCGCGGCACTAAGAAGGTGACGAGCGAACGAGACAACTACGTGAACCTGTGGAAGACCTACGTCGTCATGGGCTGCTGTATAGCGCCACCTAGCCACAGTGTGGAGAAACAGAGGGCCGCGTCTCCGGAGCTCACGTAAGGCGTTCTTATTTCACTGTAACGTTGTGGGTTCTGTTTTGTTTACCACGTCCGGGGGAGGCAGATGTTGGTGTCAATACTTCTCCTCGTCTGTTCCTGTCAGTATCATTGTTCCCGGCTAAGGAGAATTCTTAGGAAATGACGGCCAGAAACAATTAAAAACAATGCACTAATGGAAAAAACAAACCAAGAACCAATCAAGTTCGACAGAGGAAGTGGAGCTGGATAGGACATATAGGACATGTACTCAGGAAATTGAAACACCACATCACAAGATCTTTGCATGAACAGTTGGTGATGATTTACATATTTGGAAAATTAGATAATTGGCAACAATTCAGAGTTTGATTCTTCGTAGAAACAGTTCGTAGAAACAGAGGCCATTTTGTGTGGCATCAGACATCAATATTTTAAGCACTGGACATTTATATTATCATATCGATGTTTACAAACTTTAACCTCATTTGGGGGTTGGGGGTACGAAGGTAATTTCATCTGATATCGAGCATTGATGTCCTGAGATGACCCCTAATGAACTGATTCATGTCAACAGTTAATTATTGACTTATTTGTTTATTTGAAGTCAATCATATTTAATCTAAATAATGATATTAATAATGACATGTTATGTTCTAGAATTGTAATGCGCTTCTGAATGTTAATGCCAGATTATTATTTACATAATTGCAAGATATCAATATTGCCAAGTTGCCTACACAGTGACTGTAAGTTGATGTCTCGATGTAGTTACGCGACCATGGATGGCATGGTCCCAGAGCGAGCAGAGGCACGACACTTGTCCAATAACGGGATCACAGGGCGCGACCTCTTCAAAACCCTGGTGCCCCTCCTCAAGTGTGACGGCCCAGACATGGTGAGGGAGGCCGTCATCAAAGGACTCAGTCACTGCAACCCCGCCGCCTTCAAGTAAGTCATGTCGTGAGAGTCATGTCTTCTAAACAGTGCACTTAAGTTAGTCATGTCTTCAAATGAGTCATGCCTTTGACCAAGTCTGTTTATAAAAAATGTCCATGCTATGAAAGAAGTCGCGCCTTCAAAGTAGTCATGCCTTAAAGTAAATCATGTAAATTGTCTTCGGTAAGTCATGACCTCAAGTAATTTATGTCTTCAAGTTAGTCATTATTCTCAAGTAAGTCATATTCTCAAGTAAGTCATGTCGTCAAGTTAGTCATGTCGTCAAGTAAGTCATGTCGTCAAGTAAGTCATGTCATCAAGTAAGTCATGTCTTCAAGTAAATCGTGTCCTCAAGTAAGTTGTGTCTTCAAGGAAATCATGTACTCAAGTAAGTCATATCTTCAAATAAATTATGTCCTTAAGTAAGTTGTGTTCAAGTAAATCATGTCTGCAATAAGTCATGTCTTCAAGGGCATTGTGTGGCATCCTTGCAGGGACATTGTGGAGGAGCTGCTGCCTCTCATCCGGGAGGCGATCGACAGAAAGCAGGAGAACGTGAAGAGGAGGAGGAAGAGAGACATAGTGAGACTCGCAGTCGTACAGATCTTCCACTACATGGCGCAGAATGGAATCTTTAACCAGAGGTCAGTGTAGTATGACAGCCCCATGAACGGATGTATGTAGACACCTGATTTTGACCTCACAGCCCATGTTTACTTTACAGCCCCTGTGTTGACCTCACAGCCCCTACGTTGACCTGACAGCCCCTGTGTTGACCTCACAGCCCTGTGGTGACCTCACAGCCCCTGTGTTGACCTAACGGCCCCTTTGTTTACCTCACAGCCCCTGTGTTGACCTCACAACCCCTGTGTTGACCTCACAGCCCCTGTGTTGACCTCACAATCCCTGTGTTGACCTCACAACCCCTCTGTTGACCTCACAACCCTTGAGTTGACCTCACAACCTCTGTGTTGACCTCACAGCCCATGTGTTAACCTCACAACCCTCTGTTGATCTCACAAACCCTGTGTTGACCTCACAGCACCTGTGTTGACCTCGCAGCCTCTGTGTTGACCTCACAGCCCCAGTGTTGACCTCACAGCTCCTGTGTTGCCCTCACAACCCTCTGTTGACCTCACAACCCCTGTATTAACCTCATAGCCCCTGTGTTGACCTCATGACCCCTCTGTTGACCTCACAACCCCTGAATTGACCTCATGGCCCCTCTGTTGACCTCACAACCCCTGTATTGACCTCATGGCCCCTCTGTTGACCTCACAACCCCTGTATTAACCTCATAGCCCCTCTGTTTACCTCACAACCCCTGTATTGACCTCACAGCCCATGTGTTGACCTCACAGCCCCTGTTTTGACCTCATAGCGCCTATGTTGACCTCACAGCCCCTGTGTTGACCTCACAGCCCCTTGTTGATCTCACAGCACCTTGTTGACCTCACAGCCCCTGTGTTGACCTCACAGCACCTTGTTGACCTCACAGCCCCTGTGTTGACCTCACAGCACCTTGTTGACCTCACAGCCCCTGTGTTGACCTCACAGCACCTTGTTGACCTCATAGCCCCTGTGTTGACCTCACAGCACCTTGTTGACCTCACAGCCCCTGTGTTGACCTCACAGCACCTTGTTGACCTCACAGCCCCTGTGTTAATCTCACAGCCGCTTTGTTTACATCACAGCCCCTGTGTTGACCTCTCAGTGTATGTTTCAGTCCTGCTGACATCCTGGACCAGGCGACTGGCAGTCTGTGTGCGACATTTGTTGAGTACATTGATGGAGCGCGGATGTTTCTCGAGAGTGAGGCTGACAAGGACACGGTCGCACTTCAGGAGATCCGGTTACACTTCAGTGACTTCATCAGACATCTCATCCGCACTGTCCCTGGTGAGTCCTCCCATGTTGTCACCTGGCTGTGTTGTCACCACTCTGTTGTAACCACTGTACGTTGTCATCACTCAAACTATTCTGCCATTCTCTACATTGTCACCTCTAGGTTGTCACCTGTCTATGCTGTCACTACCCTACTTTTTCATCACTCAGTGCTATTATCTCTCTACGTTGTCACCAGTCTATGTTGTCACCACTCAACATTATCACCACTCTTATGTTGTCACCAGTCTATGTTGTCACTGGTCAATGCTGTCACCATTCTGTGTTGTCACCATTCTATGTTGTCACAACTCTTATATTGTCACCAGTCTATGTTGTCACTAGTCTATGATGTCACCAGTCTATGCTGCCACTTCTCTAGGTTGTCACCTCTCTAGGTTGTCACCAGTCTACATTGTCACTAATCTATGCTGTCAACTCTCTACGTTGTCACCAGTCTTTGCTGTCACCACCCTACTTTTTCACCAGTCTGTGCTATTACCTATCTACATTGTCACCAGTCTATAATGTCACCACTCAACATTGTCATCACTCTATGTTGTCACCACTCATCATTGTCACCACTCTTATGTTGTCACCAGTCTATGATATCATAAACAGATGTTTTAACCCAGTAACTGTTGATGGCCTGTGCAGTCAGCAGCTGTTGTGTTTACTTCTGTCTGTTTGTTTGTTTGTTTTCAGTCTCTCAGAGACACTGCTTCATCTCACAAGACCTGCGCTACGGTCTCTTCTATCTGTTTGCTCCCTGGAGTGGGCGCTTTGCCCAGGCGTTCTGGCCCGGCAATAAAAGGTAGGCTCTCAATGAATACACATACACACATCGTGTCATTTCTCAAGTCACAACTAGCAATTTCAAGCAAGAAATAGTTTCTCTGTGTGACGATTCTGTTTTTGCCAGTTTTTTAAACAAAGTGTCTCACTTTGAAAAATGCAGTTAATTTATGGGAAAACTGTCTATTTAAGGCTTACCCTAAGGCTTATTTTAAGGAAATGTCTGTTTTGGTTAAATGATTGTTATTATCAAGTCCTCACAAACACTCACACACGCACGCACGCACGCACGCACGCACGCACGCACGCACACACACACACACACACACACACACTATTCTCTCAGATGGCAACTCTCATACAAACATGCCTTCATAATAACCATTGCAACACATAAACAGTAACAATCTCCTCCAACAATCAATCAAAGACAAGCCCGGTTCAGTGACCACCACTAGCCACTGGTCTCACACCCCCCTTGTTGTAGACCAATCCGAGCGGAGTGCTGCACGGCCCTGGAGCTCTCCGCGGTCCAGACAATGTCCGCCGTCCTCTGTTGCGGCTCTGTCTTTGACCCGTCCGGCCTCAATGACGACGGCTACATCTACTCCTGGCTGGACGCTCTCCTGGGCACAGTTGACCAAAAGGTGAGACTTCAGATGACCGTCTGACTGACCATGTCATTGGTGACAGCTAGGCCATTCTCAGGTTCCCAATGATGAGCAAGATGTACATTTCTGTAGTTTTTAGACATCTCCATTTTCTGTAGTTTTTAGACACAAGCGTAAACCCTCTTTCTGTCCAATTTATTTGATTTCTTTTTTGGGAAAAAAAAATATATATATTTGACATTCTTCAATTTGATTTAATGTTTTTATTCAGTGTGTTTTACAATTTTCTCAAATTCATTTTCTATCACATTTGTCCAATTGTTTTGACCGTTTAGTAACATGCCATTGCTTTGACACGAAAACATCCCACTTCTCAAGAATGTTTGTAGAGTTTCCTGTTTTGTCTGATTCAGTTTATTTATAAGTCAATTTCAGCCCACAATAGAACTAAGTGATGGAAGAAAGACGATAGCTTCAAATATTGGCCAGTTGTAAAACACTTCATAGCTTGAGTGATGAAAGCACGCATGTGGTCGTTCCATCACGGGTAGACATTCAGTAAAACTCATTGAAAAGCCTCCCACACTGAAATCCCACATAGTCTGTGGTCACTTGGAAGGTCTACAGATGCTGTATTGTAGCAAACTGAAGCTTTCTCTTCAAGTGATGTTCAGACAGACAGACTGACAATCTCTGACAAATTTGACAAAACAGAGGTGTACAGTTTTACTGGTCCATTGCAATTCATTAGGGATTATGAATTTAGGACCTTTGTAAATATTGATACAAATCCATTACACAACATTGATGGATCCAGTATCCACTTGGAGTATCATAGGAACATTGGAACGTGTTGTTATCCCAGTAGGACTTTGATCTGATTTGTTATCATTTACATTCTGTTGATTTCAAGTTTGTAAATACACAATTAAATGAACATGTAGAAAGAATGTTGTTACAGTATTTTTTCTAAAATGTTTCTGTGATCTTGTGCTGGTAAATCTCGGGAAAATAGGAGAAGCCATCAATGTCAGCTTGAAAAAAGTAGTGAAACTATGTCTTGCCATATGCGTCTAGTCTCACTGTCTTATCTTCCATTTACCTGCCGCCCGACAGATAAAATCACAGGTATGTAGCACGTTGGATGCTGCTTGGTCGTGTTTCTATGGTTACAGTTTACCTGTTTTGCATTGTTTGATGTTGCCAGGCAACAAGCATTTCCTGTTGCTAGCATTTTTCGTTGCTAAGCATCAACCGTTGTTGTTGCCAGGCAACAATCATTTTTGATGTTGATAAGTGACAAGCACTGCTTGATGTTGATAAGTGACAAACATTTTGTGGTGTTGCCAAAATACAAGCATTGTTTGCTGGGTGAAGAGAGTTGTTTGGTGTTGCTAAGTGATATGCATGTTTTATTGTTGCTAGGTGACAAACATTGTTCGTTGTTACCAGGCAACAACCATTGTTTCGTGTTGCTAGGTGATAAGAATTGTTTGTTGTTATTACACTGTTTGTTGTTGCTGTACACATTGTTTGGTGTTGCTATGCAACAAGCATTGTTGTTGCTAGGTTACAAGCATTGTTTGGTGTTGCTATGCAACAAGCATTGTTGTTGCTAGGTTACAAGCATTGTTTGGTGTTGCTATGCAACAAGCATTGTTGTTGCTAGGTTACAAGCATCGTTTGTTATTACCAGGTGACCTATAAATTCAAGTAGAATACTCATTAATTCGTTGATGGTATATTGAGCAATGCCGTGCATGGGTATAGTCGTTCTGCCAGACTTTCTTGTGTCTCAGTTCAAGTCAGTTCCTTATTCCGAAAACAAATAATTTATCTGAACCAACACAGACGGCAAACAAAGTTATTTTCTAAGAGAATGCGTTTACCCTGCATCATCCTGGGTTGTGACTGGTTTTATTTGAAGCTGCTTTTCCTGAAGATTATCGTGTTCTAAAACCTTCAACCTGTAATAGGTGTAACTTGTTGGCAGTGAGTGTGACGTGTCTTCAGCAACTGTCTGCTTTGTTTGCTGTGTCAGAACAGAACCCAGTACATGGGAAGGAGGGATAGAGGGAGTTTGTGTGTGCATGCCTGTGTGTATGCATGTGGCAAGGGTGCGCGCATTTTTTAATATAATAGTAATAGTGGGTTGTGATTATCGGACAAACTCCCTTCTTTTTTTAAATTAACAAAATGTTAATTAAAAAACCGACATGTAACTGGCATTATAAGTACATGTATTTTTACTGGCATAATGTTAATTTAACTGTGAAAAAGTAAGCTTGTAATCAGTTTTCTACAAGTGGTTAGGTTTTATATCTGGTAAATTTCTGAGTTACTTACAGGTCGAGTAATTATCCTTTGAAACATATTTTCGCCAAACTGTTTACATGAAAGCGGAAATATTTGCATAATGCTATCACACATTAACACAAACATTTCAATTTTGTAAAGCATTTAAATTATTGTTTCGTCAACCATTAAATATGTTATGGAATATATTTTTCATGGCTCCAAGATATGGTTATGTCGCAAGAAATTAACTTACTTTTGAGCATACCTTTTGAAATTTTCCAAAGCAAGTTAATTTCTTACAACATATTAAATATGTTTATACTAAAAACATTTCTGATGATTTTCTCAAAGGTTTGTTGCACATATGAGCTAATATTTAAATAGGACTGCTATTTTTTAAATGATGTGTGAGAAAAAAATAACTTAAGAGACACCTTTGATTTAAGAGTTAATTTGAGAGTTAACTTGAGAGTTAATTTGATTCCTACAGATCTACCGACTGGCCCAGGAGACGGTTGTGCTACTTCTGGAGTTCAACCCCGATGCACAGACTCTGCTGGACTGGGTCATTGACCGATGCTACACGGGGTCACACGAGGTCGCTGATGGCTGCTTCAATGCCCTTGGGGTCGTCTTCAACAACAGGTCAGTTATATTAATAAACACTGTTTATTTATGACAACTGTTTTAAAAACTACACAGTATCTTTGTACCTACAATTATTTAATAGAAATGATTTTGTCAAGAGTCTAAAACTAAAATTTTATGCAGGCAAATCTTGGATTGATATTTGAATGGAGTGATTTAGGCCAGTTCACCAATGCAACATTGTGTCTGGATTTATACAGAATTTAAAGAAAATGTTGTCTGCAACAACAAAGTAGGTAAATTAGAAGTCAATGATTTTAGTGTCGGAGGTAAATTTACATAAAAGTCACCGGCTTCTAATTTTTTCCTTTCAAACATTGCATATATATATATATATATATATAATATATATATATATATATATATATATATATATATATATATATATATATATATATATATAAATATACATATATATATATATTTATATATATGTATATAAAATACCTATATAGGCATTAGCAGAGTAAATAACCATATATACAGTGTATATATATAAATATATATATATAATATATATATATATATATATATATATATATAATATATATACACTATATATATATATATATATATACTGTATATATAAATTGTATTAATATATTAATATTAAATATATTAATAACAACTAACTACAGCTATACATTATTTGTGTCAAACTGTAATAACAAATAATAAATAAACTGTATGTAAACAGTAATGTGAGAAATTGCTGCTGTCCACAGGGAGTACCCGTGCGACCACGTGGCCATGTTGAATGTGACACTGCTCTACACCGGCTGTCCTCGGATCATGGTCCATGAGACGGCCGTACAGCTGCTCCACCTGCTCTACAAACGCTTCTTTCTCGACGACGTCGTCTGCGTCGAGCACGACGACGATGGCGGTGGCACCATCATGTGGCACAGCAGCGAACCACTCGACAAGAAGGCGCTGGAGGCGATGTTGTTGTCCGGGCCGTACAGTCGCTCGCAACTCTGTCTGTCGGAGACTTTGGCCAGACTCCACCCGGAGCTCACCATGCCGATCTTCTCTGGTGAGTCCATCCAGAGCTTACCATATCTATCATCTCCGGTGAGTCCATCCAGAGCTTACCATGTCTATCTTCTTTGGTGAGTCCATCCAGAGCTCACCATGCCGATCTTCTCCGGTGAGTCCATTCAGAGCTTACCGTGCCTACCTTCTTTGATGAGTTCATCCTGAGCTTACCATACTTATCTTCTCTGGTGAGTCCTCTCAGAGCTTACCTTGCATCTCTTTTCTGGTGAGTCTTTTTTATTCTATTTTATCTCTTTAAATGAAATCACACCATGTACTCCTAACATGTGCCAATGTCCCCATTATTTTGTATCAATATGTCTATAAACTAGGCAGAGGAATTGTAAAATTTTACTTGACTCTTAATCTTTCATGACAACTCAAACTAAAAGAAAAATCTCATAAAATTCCGTGTGGCCAATGTCTGACTCTGTTAATATTTAAATAACAATTCCACTGACCAATAACATGTTCAACGGTTTCACCTGCTGCCCCCTGTTGCAGAGATCACGCACCGCTTCCAGACCGCACTGCCCTCTGTGAGACAGCTGCTGCTCCAATACCTGTTACCGTGGTTACAAAACATGGAGCTAGTTGACCCAAACCTTCCCCCAATGGCAAACCTGGTGAACATGAAGGACGTCTACCCGGAGTATCTCTCCCCTCCCCTCAAGGGAGATGGGTGGGGCTCAGCCCAGGCCACGGAGATGCTCCTTAATAATCTCTTCTACATCACGGCAAAGGTGAGATGTCTGACATGGAACTAGTCTCTGCGTAACTTCACCGAAAAGATAGTCTGGACACCTCGTGGACTTATGAATGTTATCCATGTAAAGTGCTGTCACCTCACGGAGCCTGGATTATGATAGCTTAATCCCGCCGTAATTCATGCTTTATAAATAACTGCAAATTTGTATTTCTGTTTATGTTTGTGTGAATATAAATTTATTGTTAATAGTTTTTATAATATACTAATATAATATAAAAGTGCAACAGTAAGAGTAAATGTAAACTCTGTGAAATTGGACAGGAGACTACAACTTAGATGTTAATGATTGCATTCACTGGAACTAGTCTAAGTGTACTTACTTCATGAACTGTGCGAAAACACAAATAATTATTATTCCTTAATTGCTTCAAATAAATGGATGTGCCCACTCATAGTGCATGTAATAAATTATATTTACCAGAATGTTTAACAGTATATTTTGACAAATACAATAATTTATAATTTCATTTATGCGATCCCTTGTATAATAGCCTTCCCACAGAAGTTGAGATGGTATTCTATTGAACAGGTCTGCCAGGGAGTAAAATGTAAAGTACTTTGAGCAGTCCTGAGGACTAGGTACTGGACTACATAAGAACTTCCCTTCACCTTTGTAGTACGGAGACGACCACGCGAAGGAGATAGAGGACTTGTGGGCAACTCTGGTCGTGTGTTGGCCCGGCAACCTGCAGGTCATCATCAGATACATCGTCGTCATCACCGGCCTCGCTCCCAATGTCCTACTGCCCTACGTAGGTGGAGTGTTGATTGTGTGTGTGTGTGTGTGTGTGTGTGTGTGTGTGTGTGTGTGTGTGTGTGTGTGGGTGTGTGGGTGTGGGTGTGTGTGTGTGTGTGTGTGTGTGTGTGTGTTTGGTTTGTGTGGTGTGTATATATGTGTGTGTTAGTGTGTATGTGTTGGTGGGTGTGTGTGGGTGTGTGTGTGTGGGTGGGTGTGTGTGGGTGGGTGTGTGTGTGTGTGGATGTATGTGTGTGTGATGTGTGTGTGATGTGTGTGGTGTGTGCGTATGTGGTATGTGTGTATGGTTTGTGTGGTGTGCGTGTGTGTGTGCGTGTGCGTGTGTGTGTTCTGCTGCCAATATTCTGTGTACATATATGTGTATGCATGTGTGTGTGTGTTTATATGTGTGTATATGTATGTGTATTTGTGTCTATATATGATCAGTTTTATAGTACCCGAAAGTAATTGTCATATAAAAATTGATCAAACATCTGCAGAACTCATGTTTTGTGCTTTTCTTAATTTGTTGCAGAAATATATTTGTTTAGTTTTACATATTTCTATTTTTACTAGCTTTTACCCGTGTGTATGTCATGTTGTGATAAGTGTGTCATAACATGTGTAACTTGTGTGTGTCACAATGTGTTGTGTATCAAGTGTCATGACATGTCATGTGTGTCGTGTGTCACTGTCGCAGGCCAAGAGAGTCATCGTGTACCTGGGCCGAGCCAAGCCTGAGAGACTTGTTGACGAAATGATGAACGAACTCAGTGTAAGTGTCTGTCTGTAGGTCCTAGAGTTAATGTCAGGTGATTACTAAAAATAGACAATCTGAGGAGAAGCCCCAGTCTCCCTCTAACCACCAGAAATACGGCCTCACAGTCCCTCCTGTCACTGAAACAGTTCCTTACTTTCATTCCTGTTCTATCAAACACATTGTGAGGCATTGTGGTGTAGTGGTTAAAACACCACACTCATAATGACATAGTGATTAGAACATCAGACTCATAGTGGCGTGATCGTCAAAAAACATCAGATTTGGTCAAAGAGACCTGATTTCAAAACAGTTTGCTGGTGTTTCAAAGCATGAGCAGATTTGTTCACTCCATCTTGCTTCAATGTCTCAGCTGTGAGTACCTGGCTGTGAGCATCAGGGGATGTTTGTGTATGAGCAACCTTCACACACTAAATGTTGCATGGCTGAATACTTCCCAGACAGTCCGGATGGTGTCAGATGAACAGTCCTACCAGCAGGTGAATTGTGAAGTGCCTAGAGCAACTGTGATAACAACTTGTTGTAGCTTTGTATAAGCTCAATTGTTCTTCCTGTTCTCAGACCATTGAGCCGCTGACATTCAACATCGAGCGGACTCCCACGCCTCCGTTCTACCGACTCACCAGCCTCAAGAAGACGACCATTGCCACGATCCAGGGCGACACACCAGAGGGCGCTGTTCAGGTTATCTCAGCCCTGAACAAGGGACAGATCCACACGAAGCGACACAGTGCCGAGGACTCGTCGAAACTGGCCAACATGGCACTGTTGGAAAAGTGAGGCAACTAAATGTCTGTTAAAATGTATTTTTAGTGCTTACTTCACCATTTTAAGGACCTGGTAAATGTTTTGGTTATATAGTTTCTTGTTTTCAAGCTCACGCATGCACGCACGCACGCACGCACACCACACACCACACACCACACACCACACACCACACACCACACACCACACACCACACACCACACACCACACACCACACCACACACCACACACCACACACCACACACCACACACCACACACCAACAAATACACCCACACCTACCATACGCACATACACATGCACGCATGCACACAGAAATATGCAGCATGCACGCTCTTTCTCCTCAGATAGTGACCCTTGCACAAAAATAGGAATGCACAGATGTCATTCCTCTGGGCATGCAGATAAACACAGAAAATGGTTCCCAGGGTGTTCATGCCTGATGTTTAATCAACAAAATGTAAATTTTCAAAGCACATCCCAAAATGCATTATTTGAAACTAGCTTTTAATGTATAAGAGGTTACCTTTATGGATGTAAGACAAACACTATCATGTGGCGGAGTGCATGAATATGTTTAAATTGTCCCATAACACAAAACATCACCGTTATCGTAACAAATACATCCGCACAAGTAGTATTGGAAGTTTGCATTGAAGAGATGTATTTGTAGAGTTATTTTAAAGGTGTCGAATGTCGCAATGGTTGTGATGTTGTAGAACGCCAAGAGCCAACTCGACGGGATCGATGCGCAGTGAGGCGAGCAGTGGATGTAGCACCACACTGGCGCCCTCTGTGAAGACAGTCACGAATGAAGGTAGACGCCAGAATAACGTCGTTGTTACTACTGAAATTAGTGGTGTCATATTTCTGGGACCAGCCCTTTTACAGACACATGATTTGGAAAAGCAGAAAAATGTATAAATATTTAGAGAGTATTAAATTACGATTACTAAATAATAAAAATTATGTAATAAATATTTACATAATATGTTGTTTTTATCTATTTAAATAAAAGCTATGATGTGGTTGGATGGAAAGTTGGATTAGTTATAGTGTTAGGGTGGATGGATGGGAAAATTATATATAAATTGTAAGCAGATACCTGGCTATAGGCTGTGGTGGATGTTTGTGTGTGAATAGTCTTGGTGCAGTAATTATGACATGGTTGAATGATTGCCAGAGAAGTTAAGGTGGTATATGGATGAAAAGGTCGGCCAGAGTATATCATTCTGTACAGTCGCTCTATTAGAACTGTCAACTTGAATGAATGAATAAACATTTTATTCCACAACAACAACAAACATACATCCACGGTGTGATGTGCTGCTGCTGCTGTTCTATGGATAAGGCTGAAGTCAGACTTATACATTGCCATGCCCTTCTCAAACTAAAAAACAATCCGAAAATAATACGAATATAAACTAAATTACACAATAATATACACAATTCATGCACAAATTTGTTCACGCAGTGTTTGTGTTACTAACGTGATGGTCGCAATTAATTTTATGGTGTGACACGGGGGATATACCCTAAGTATTACCCTTACAAATACGAACACAAAAATGACTGTATTTAAAAAAGATTCTGATAAATTTGTTAACTGAGTAATTTCAGTTGCTAATCTCTTCCATATTTGTCTTATCATTTATAAACTAGAGAGGTCTTGACCAGGAGTAATGTTGACCGTCTCCCACCGCCTGCATGTCCAGTTGTCCACTCTCAGTTTTGTGTTTGTAGTTGAGGAGGAGACCCCCAAATCTGGGGGTGGAGACACGACCACTAAGAAGACAGAGTCACGTGTTCCCTACCCCCTGCCCATGCCCGCGTTTGGGGGCTACTTTGCACCCCTTTCTGACATGCTACCTGAGAACAGTATTCCCAATCCTCCCTATCAAAGGTGAGTGTTCTAGCGAAATCTGTTAGAGATCAGCGGAGCGGTTCTTGTTACGCTTAATCACTTGTAAGAGTGAAACTAACTTAGATTATTATAGCAAAACCTGTCCCTGGACTGCGCAATATGTCTACTATGTCCAGAGTACTGTTTGGGACAGGTAGTAGACAAGGCAAGCTAGTTATTTCTAGTGAAATGCAATGAATCATAGACTACAACTTCATACAGTCAACCTTGGGCAGATTCATTCACACTCTTCATAGCTCTGGTACACTCAGCAGTATGAGTACCTGGCTGTAGACAGTGCTGTAGGCACAATGGCCCCCCACTTCTAGGTTTAGGCTAAATCCTTATATGTCGAATAACTATCTAGTTAGTGTGGATTAGAGTTAGTGTGAATGAAGGGTGTGATTGGTTAGTACGGTACAATACAGGGCATAAGGTATACTGCCATTATTAGTGACAGCGTTTTATATTGCTATAGCAATACTGCTGATGTTCTATATATGTGGAAAGGTACAGAGCCTGGCCTTGCGGTGTAGAGCCCATATTTCTCCTTCTTTTAAAAATTTTATAATAAATAAACGTCATTTATTTGGCCTTTTTCATCACTACTTTTGACTTGTGTTGGTGCTTACATACAAGAACTTGTTCCCCATGTGTGTTGCAGGTGTAACCTGGCCGTGATGCTGTTGACAGACCTGTTAGTGGACTGTGTGGACATCGACTGGACAGTCCACTTGCCTCTCATGCTTCACATTGTGTTCCTTGGTGAGTGACACGTCCCAGTGACATACTGCTGTGGACCACAGTTGGTGACAGTGGTGATTGTGTGACACCTGTGTTGTCTTTGGCCGGAGTTTTGTTTCACAATATGACAAATGACAGTAAACAGCAGTGGCTTTTTGATTATTTCAAAAATTTAAAGTGGTCACGTGTCACATGAAACAGTGCAAGACTATGCAGTGTATTAAAATAAACCAAGAGCAATAGAACATGTGATTTCGGTACCAGGAATCTGGACCTACCATGAATAATCCAGGTGTGAGTATATTATATCATCATGTAAAATCACTGACTCCTACCACGTGTGTCTAATTGCAGCCATAGGTTTTATGCAGAGACCTGTCATTTGGACAGGTAAAAATCATTGTGGACTGGTAGAAATATGGGTGGATGAGTGGTGGACAGGTACAAAAATTAAGGAGCAAAAAAAAAACGGTCTTCCAAAACCATTGTCAGTTATCAGACGTGTGTCTAATTGTAGGTCTGGATCACACTCAGCAGCTGATCCACGAACACTGCAAACAACTCCTCCTCAACCTCCTTCTCACCTTCTCCACCCACGACGACCACTTCTCCGTTGCCAAGGTGTTGTTAGGGAACAAGCGGATACACGAGGACACAATGCTGACGTTGCCGACGACATCCACGAATCGGGATTATTCGTTTATCGGTAGGAGTTGTGAATCAAATTGTAACATCAAACTGTTTGTGTTTGGCAACGTTGTGACACAAGGTAAAACTATCTGTAAGTTTGTGCATAATCTGATATTGCTACAGGTAATGCACAGGTATATATTATCAAGAATTCATATTTCGTGTTAGTCATTCGGAGGATATTCACTGTGGAAACCATGTGGATGTCCCAAACATCAACAGACTTTGCAGTTAACCCACATCTGTAATATTGCGTGTGTTTATAGAATCTGAATCTTTTGTTTGCAGTTCTGCAGTCAAACTCTACATATTGCGAACTGTGTGTTTCAGCATTATTAAACCCAGTTCAGTTAGTGGTTAACCTTTAACTTTTTCTGGCATAAAATATAATTATTTATTCATATAAGAAAATGAGGAACAGGCCATTTATGAGCTGTCCAACAGTAATGTCAGTTTACAGGTTACTGTAAATAGCACGTGTGTAATGAGTTACATTTGTAATGGACAGAGGGCTGTGAGAATGCGGCGATGGCAACTGTTGGTCAGTCAAGTCCAAGTGTCGACACCCTCACCCCCGACAGTGTGTCCACTCTAGTGGACGTCAGCGTCTACGAGACAAAGGAACAGGCGGCCAAAGCACTCATTGAGTTCCTTGTCACCAGGTATGTCACTAGAAGTGTCACCAGGAATGTCAGTGTCATCAGATGTGTCACTTTGTCACTAGAAGTGTCGCTGTCATAAAGTATGTCACTGTTAGCATTACGTCACCAAATATGTCACCAGCCTACATCCGGTTACTGTATGAAAGTATTACTGTGTCACAAGGTGTGTCACTGTCACCTAGTGTGCCACTGTGTCATCAGTATCACCAGATAGGCACTGTGTCACCAAGATCACCAAATATGTCACTGTCATCAATATCACCAGATATATCGCTGTGTCATCAATATCACCATATTTGTCACAGTGTCATCAATTTCACCAGGTATATCACTGTGTTAGTATTGTATTGACAAAGTATTTATCAACTGTACGTCATTCCAAGTGGAGAGATTCACACAGTACTGCTCTTCACGCTATTAGGGCCCCAGTCTATGTAGCAAACCAAGTATTACCCTGAGTCCTTGGCCCAGTACTTACCTCACCTGTCACCCCCAGGAAGTGCCAGCCTCTGTGGCGGTGTGAGGACATCACGTCAAAGCTCCACGAGGTGCGGAGTGCAGAGCAACTCGCCCACTTCCAGCAATATGTGCTGAGGGTGTTCCACGAGTCCCTGCCCCAGGCCCATGTGGGCCGACGCTGGGCCCAGGAGGCCCTCCACCTCGCCCTCTCATGCTCATCCAGACACTACGCCGGCCGCTCATTCCAGGTACGGGAATTGTACACAGACACAGACAGACAGGCATGCATGCATGCACAGACACACATGCAGACAGACATGCAGATATTCAGACATACCCACAACACATTCACACATGATTGTATGCATGAAATGTACACATGCACACAGACATGCAGACACACATGCATTCACATACATATACACATTCACATTCATGCCACACATACATTCACATATACACACAAACAAACACACAAACACATACAAACAGACATGTACACACTCACACACATACATACACAAACACAAATACACACACTCACATATTCACACTCGCACACATGCACACACATATACACATACACATACACACACACACACACACACACACACACACACACACACACACACACACACACACACACACACACACACACCCTCCATTAGATACAGACCAAAACATAAAAAGTTGTTGATGACAAACAATATTTAAAAAACAAATCTTCAGATTAATAATTATCTGCAATGTTTTGGCCTGGTTGGTACAGTAACTACATCATGTACTCCTAACTCTCTTGATGTTCTGTACACTTCTGATTTGATACTGATTGAAACTGACTTCCACAGAGTTGGTGCAATAATGGAGAAATGTTGAGTTGTTTCTCTGAAGGTATGATACAGGAGCTAACTTCCACAATCCATTAGAAAAACATTTTGGATTTATGTTTTTTTTTAGTAATCGATAAAATTGTGATAAGACAGATTATGTCATTGACTGATCACCCTGTGTCCCTGTCCAGGTGTTCCGGGCCCTGTGTCAGCCCCTGTCGTCTGGGGATCTGTCTGACATTCTGTCCCGACTGGTGGAGACCGTGGCTGAGCCAGGAGAGGACATGCAGGTGACATCCGGGGACAGGGAATGGCATTTTAAATTAATGTTTTACTGTTTCTACAATGCAAACGTGATCAGTGTAAAGATATATTTATGAAAGCAGTAGAGTTGTGGAAACTGATGACCTTTGCCTCTGAAACAAACACTGACTGGGTGCAACTTATTTTGATGCTATATAATTTAAATTCATTTTTGAACTGTGCAGAATTAATGAAATTGTCATACTTAACGTAGTCTGTGCCACTATTCAAAAAAGAATGTTTACCAATTTGTCATTACAGTATACTACATATTTTATAGAGTTTCGTAATAGAGAACTTAGTCTTGTGATCTGTTAATACATAAAATTACATAAAATTTATGCAGTCACAGTAAAATAGATATAATGCATATTCCATACATTTATCCTGTCACCCATGCAGTTATAAAATTAATATTAATTTAAAATGTTGTTAAATGTCAGCAACAATTATATTATGACAGTTATAAATATAAACTAAAAATTATGTTAAAGTTAAATTTAAAATTATAATTATTAAAGTTCAATTAACTAATATCTTAAAGTTAAATTAACTATTATGTTAAAATTCAGTTAAAAGTTATATTATGACAGTTATGAAGTAAATATAAAATATAAATTATGTTTAAGTTCAGTTAAAAGTCAGTGCCTGTCATAGTCATGAAGTAAATAACAATGATAGATGATTTGTGTTACATTTATGGAAAGTTTTCAACATATAAACCATGAATGTAATGATTGCTATTTGGTGTCACTGTCAGGGTTACGTCACTGAGATCATGTTGACACTGGAGGCAGCGGTCGACAACCTCGACATTGACGTGAGACCGATGATGAAGGAGTTGTTTCTGTCAACGCCAAATCTCGTCAACAAGGACCAGCGACCAGTGTGTGTGGAGTTGCGCAAGAGTGCCACCGTCACACCGATACGTCACGTCCTCTACTACCACCACCGCAGTGTCAGTCACAACGTCGCCATGGTGACGCGTCGCGCCGTCACGTCGTCACCGCCAGTGATGGACTCAAAGGGTTAGGATTATTGTATTATTATACTCTGTCTTCCACAGTGGCAGTGGTTGGAATGTGAGACTCTTATTTGAGACGACCCCCGGGTAAAATCCTGTGCTGCTGGGTTGAACCTAGGGCAAGTTCATTCACTCTATGTTCCTCTGATTTACTCAACGGGATGAGTATCTGGCTGTAGATAGTGGTGGATATTTTTAAGAATAACGTATGTTGCACCTAAATCCTTTGAAACCAAGTTCAGAGGCACATCAAGACAAATAAGTATTATATAAAGTAATAGTATTTGGATATTAACCTCAACATGGCTGGATGCTTCCCAGAGAAGTCAAGATTGTGTGTGGTTGAACAGGTCTGCCAGGGAGTTCATTCAGCAGTCTTAAGATTGTGTGTGGTTCACCAGTTCATTCAGCAGTCCTAAGATTTCTTGTAGTTGAACAGTTCATTCAGCAGTCCTATGGACTAGCTACTGTGTGCTAAACAAGAACTTAACTGAAAATAAAATTCAGAATTCCATTCCAAATCCACTTGATTCTTCCATGGAACTGTTGGTGTCTTCTTGACATTGGGCTAATGGTCACTTGTACCTGACATGCCGATTAATCGCTGGCTGCCTCTCTCTCATTTTGAAGGCTTCACTGATTTGTCTTCACCAGAAGTTGTTCTCTCTGGCTGTTACTGCTTTGGTCGTGATGTTGTCACTTTCAGTCACTCTGTGTTTTCCGACAGCTCCATGTTTCTGTTGGTAGAACTGTCCCTTGTAGACAAAATAGGTGGTGCTGAGGCATAACATCTGTAGCTCTGTGATAACGACATGAAAGCTCTGTAGGAGAACTCAGTGGACTCAGAAAGGTGTCTTGAACTTTATTTACAATTATGAATCTAACCGAATCCGGTTACAACATTCATACTGAAGAACTGAACTGTTTACCTTTCGTCACCAGTTGACGTGCCGTGCCCGTCACCGTGCCCCGAGGACTGTCCCAGAAACACAAACCTGCTGCGGTCGCGCAGTGCCCAGTCACTCAAACAGCTCCAGGACTCGTCGGCCCAGGACGACAAACTCACCATCCTTGCACAGATGTTCTGGATCGCCATCTCACTGCTCGAGTCAGACTTCGAGTACGAGTTCCTGCTCGCAGTGAGACTGCTGGATAAGGTAGGCGGGGTGGGAGGAGGTGGCAGGGTGGCAGGGGGTGGGATGTACTCGATTGTATGGGTACAGTAGTTGCAGTAGTGTAACTGTTGCAATGGTATCACAGGTAGCCTCTGGAATAATGTAAAACCAGGAAGAGCAGCATCAAAACGTAATGGTGCTGTCATGTAGCCTTGGAAGCAGTTGATTTCTGAAGTTGAGGATGCTGTTTGTTGGAAGTGTTTTATGTGCTGTGAGTGTTGAGTGTACACCTCGAAGTACTGAACCACCTCCAGTCAGGTGGTTGGAATGTTGGGTGTGCTGTAAGTGTTGAGTGTACTATGAGTGTTGGGTCTATATATATATTGTTGGGTGTACTGAAGTGTTGGGTGTACCAAAGTGTTGGGTGTCTTGAAGTGTTGTGTCCTGAAGTGAAGTATTCTGAAAAGTGTACTGAGGTGTTGGGTGTACTGCTCCAGGTGTTGAACCATCTCCAGCCTAAGCGGCCAGAGTGTTGTGTGTACTCTAAGTGTTGTGGGTATTGATGGGTTTGGTGTCCTTAAGTGTTGAGTGTCCTGAAGTTTTGGGTGTACTGTTAGTGTTGGGTGTACTGAAGTGTTGGGTGTACTGAAGTGTTGGGTATACTGTTAGTGTTGGGTGTACTGAAGTGTTGTGTGTACTGAAGTGTTTGGTGTACTGTTAGTGTTGGGTGTACTGAAGTGTTGGGTGTACTGAAGTGTTCGGTGTACTGTTAGTTTTGGGCATGCTGTTAGTGTTGGGTGTACTGAAGTGTTGAGTGTACTCAAGTGTTGGGTGTACTCAGCTGTTCTGAAGTGTTGATTGTCCTGAAGTGTTGGGTGTATTGACGTGTTGGGTGTACTAAAGTGTTCAGTGTACTGTTAGTGTTGGGTATACTGTTAGTGTTGGGTATACTGTTAGTGTTGGGTGTACTCAAGTGTTGGGTGTACTGAAGTGTTGGGTGTACTCAAGTGTCAGTGTACTGAAGTGTTGGGTGTACTGAAGTGTTTGAGTATACTGAAGTGTTGGGTGTAGTGAAGTGTTGGGTGTACTGAAGTGTCGGTGTACTGAAGTGTTGGGTGTACTGAAGTGTTGAGTGTACTCAAGTGTTGAGTGTACTCAAGTGTTGGTGTCCTCAAGTGTTGGGTGTACTCAAGTGTTGGGTGTCCTCAAGTGTTGGGTGTACTCAAGTGTTGGGTGTCCTGTAGTGTTGGGTGTCCTCAAGTGTTGGGTGTACTGAAGTGTTGGGTGTACTCAAGTGTTGGGTGTACTCAAGTGTTGGGTGTACTCAAGTGTTGGTGTACTCAAGTGTTGGGTGTTGCCCCAGGTGTTGAACCATCTCCAGCCGGAGCGCCCGGAGTGTCAGGAGAAGTTGGAGAAGATCCTGCAGCTCATTGACTGGCCCCAGTTTGTGGGTGTCCAGTCTCTCCTCCTCAAGGGGTGTACGTCTCCGCTGACCGCTGAGGCCACATGGCAGCTGCTGTCCAGACTGACCATCTGTTCCACTGTGTCCATCATTGACCCCTCTCAGATGACCGGTGGGTAAACTGGACATTGTGCTGTGATTGTTATATTCGATTGTATTTATTATTTAAATATGGATTTAAATATTTACACCTGTGCCAACCTTACATAGCTATATTGCTCTTGTCCACCTTTTGTAATATATATATATATATATTATATATTTTTAATAAACCTGGAAAATGCCTTTCAGTTGGTTAAGTTGATAAGGGCGCAATATAAAAATGTTATTATTTGTTAAACAACTATGTTTTATTATTTAAATTTATGTAACATTATGTAGCTCCACAGAACAAATACTTGAATCAGGTGATGTATTAGAAATATATTGCTATTATTTGACCCTTAAACACTTTTTAGTTTAAAAGGCAGCAATGTGTCTCTTATTGTTCATGTTCACCATTCATGCATTTATTTTAAAAAAAAATCAATGTATTGTTATTGTTTTAATAATTTTATACATTTGTTTATTTATATTTAAAGAAAATATTTATATATATATATATATATATATATATATATATATATACTCCCTGTTGAATGCATCAGCCAGATATTAGAGGCTGTCCGAGATACTCGATGCATGCCCAGATGGATAACACAGTGTAAACTTGCTCCAGGGTTCCCTCTGAACGTCATCGCCCTACTGCCCTGTCTGGTGGAGCACTATGAACAGCCCAATGAGAAATGTCAGGAAGTGGCTGACACCATCTCTAGGGTAGGTGGTCATTGTGTGGTCACTATGTTGCGGTGGTCATTGGGTGTGTCGACATCCTCTTCCCAAGCAATGGGTGGTGACTGTATGGACAACATGGGTCACTTGTGGGGTCACTGACCACATAGTGTCATTGAACACATGTGTTAACATATGTGTCATGAGATCGACACTGCATATGTACATGTGTTGACGGATGTGTCAGGAGATTGATAATGCATGTGTATGTGTGTCAGGAGACTTATAACACACTTGTACATGTGTTTTTCCACTCTATGATTGGACAATAAAGTTATTATTATTATGTTGACATGTATGTCAGGAGACTGATAATACACATACATGTGTTGATAGATATTCCAGGAGACTGAAAACACACATGTGCATGTGTTGACATATGTGTCAGGAGACTAACAATACACTTGTACATGTGTTAAGAAATGTGTGAGGAGACTGATAACACACTTGTACATGTGTTGACAGATGTGTCAGGAGCAGGCAGAGAACCTGGACAACCTGGCAACGGTGATGACCCTGTACAGCCGCGGCACCTTCGCCAAGGACAGTCTGCAGTGGACGAAATGTGTGGTCAAGTACCTCTACGACGTCTACTCCGACATCAGTGACCTCATGGTCAACTTCATGGTGGAGGTATGACAGGGTAGAAACTGGACACTGGTCTTGTGGTGGACGCACAGAGCACTCATGAGGTCACTGACCACGTGGGGTCACTGAACATATGATATAAGTAAACACATGTGGTAATTGAACATAAGATATCATTGAACACATGGGGTAACAGAACAAGTGGGGTAACTAAACACAATGGGTAACTGAACACATGATATTGAACACATGAGGCAAATGAAAATGTGGGGTAACTGGACACAATGGGTAACTGAACATATGATATTGAACATATGAGTTAACTAAACACATGGGGTAACTGAATACAATGGGTAATTGAACACATGATATCATTGAAGTCATGGGGTATCTGAACATATGGGATAATTTAACACGTGGGTAGCTTTAGATATGATATCAGTAAATAAATGATGTCACTGAACATGGCATAATAAAACACAGGGGTACAATTAATAAATAATCATAACTGACTACATAGTGTAACCAGTTACACGAAGTTCTTGAACACATGGTGATTCTGAACACATGGAGGTGATCTATTGTAAGGGAATAGCAGAAAATAAATGTATTGATATCGCTTATAGATTCCCTTAAACATGTGGCATGTAATTGTTATAATTAGTTACATTAATTAATGTAGATTTCACTTGATCTCTTTAAATCAAATATTCTTCTGTACTCTTTAGTGGATGTCTCTGAGGCTAGGATGACATGTTCCAGGTTTTGGACAAGGGCCCGGCGAATACCCAGAATTCAGTGCTGCAGATCCTGCACTGCCTCGTCCACTACGTTGACGTCACGGCTCTCCCGTCTCCCTGTATCCACGACCTACTGCGAGTTGTGGCCAAGTACATCGAGGTAAACAACGACAATGCTCAGGTTTAGTCCTTTCCTCAGCTCCCTGTTGTGCAGAGTTTTAAGTGCTATGTTTGTTCAGAAGATGTGTCAAAAGTAATTGAATCCTTCTTGCTGATGGTAATGCAGAGGAAATGGTAAATGTGTAATCCGCATGAGAAATAGTGATCCGTAGTAAAAGAGCCAACAGGTATCCAACAAAACCCGCTAAAGGTAAGGATTGCGCAAAGCGCTTTACACTTTACTTCCCAGACAGACCTGTTCAATTAGACACTATCTCAACTTCTCTGAGAAGCATCCTGCCATATGCTACAATTAATGCACGAAGGCTGCTTGTATACATATCTACCACTGTCTAGAGCCAGGTACTCATTTGTACAGCTGAGTGAACTGGAGCAAGATAGAGTGAAAAAACTTGCCCAAGGTTTTAACACCGCAGCACAGGATTCGAACCCGGGTCCTCTTAATCGAGAGTCCGAAGCTCTACCCCTGAGCGACTGCGCTGTTGTATTTTGTGCTAGTTTCATGTGTCGGTAGCTAACTAGGAAATGTGATAATCTGATCCTCCTAGCTGAAACTTATTCAATATAAAATAACTGTTCATATATGTATGTGTTATATCCTTGTCATTGTCAGTAGTTGGTATTACTACACGTTTGCTATACATGTCAATTGAACATTTATATTTGAATATTATTATTACATTTTACACACCTGGTCAATCATAAAAAACTATAAGTATGTGTTACACGTGAAAGTATTATTATAACATCATTGTTTATACAGCTATGGTAGGGTTGGCAGCGACCAGTTTAATTTAGGAGAAATGGTTTCGTAATAATAATTATTATATAAACCAACTGGTAACAGCCTTAATTGGCTCCGCTGTCTGCCCGGAATCGTACATGATATAATTGATTGTTACATTTGTTGTTTATACATACTGTTTGCTTTGTACGATTCCAAAAAATAAATATTCATTCATTCATTCCTGCCCACAGAGTGCCCACTGGAAGGAATCGCTCAAAATCCTCAAGTTGTGCGTGCAGCGGTCGTCATCACTGGAGGTGGCGCCACCTACAGCCAGCGTTGGCTCGCTGCTCGACATCGGAGCCCTGGGTCTGCTGTCACACACATCCTTCGCCGAGGCGGAGGTGATGGTGAAGAAAGAGCTGCCAGGTACCGTACCAACGTCCAACGTAGACGAGGTCTGTGTGTCTTGTCTTTATCCTTATAGAGATGAGTTTAGTTGGTGATCACCTTGACAATGCAGACGTTATTATTAGAAGACATCCACTGGCATTACTCCTACACGATGTCATTATGAATATATAAAAGCTCCATCTGTTGTCTTATAAGCCAGGAAATCCACCTAATGTCCGTTCCTAGTACAGCTACTATTAACGAATTTTTTGAATTGTTTCATGAATGTATTAACAAGATTTAGACACTACAAATATACAGAAAGACGTACATATATCTGAATACATTGAGTTCGTAGTGACCGTCATGTGATCACATGGTCATGTGATATACAATACATAGTGACTCTGTTTTGGACATCAAAAATAGTTACTTTTATGTGTTGTGTACCTGTACATCTAGACGTCTGTGAAATCAGTTATGTTTTGATATACAAATACATGCATTTGTTATAGAATTTATGGTGTATCTCAAAATGTACTGGTGCAGTGAAAGTCGTTCCGCGGTTGATGATCACATGTCGATTCCGTCTCCGTTAAGGTCGCACGATGGAATTCACATTCGACCAATCACAATTGCCCATCATCGGAGGGGACCTGTTGGAACTCTCTCCCCCCGAAACTGGCGTAGTAGAGGCGGAATATATATCCGAATCAGAGCGGCAGCTGGAGGCTCCCTCTAGTGGCTCGCTCGTCATTGAGAGTAGTTCAGGCTTTGGATGGAAGAGGCCGCTGCCGTCTCAGGTTTGTTTAAGTTTGCATGACTATTGGTCAGAAAGCATTTTGATGGTTTTTTAATGTAAATATTACTAATTAGCAGCTGCAGTAGATGATCTGCTACAGCAAAGTGGGGAAAAGGTTGCATAATCATGACATTAAGTTTTATAAATTTTTGGATTCCACGGAAATTGAGATATGTACGATTTTGGATTCCACAGAAATCAAGTTTTGTATGTTTTTGTTGTCATTTGGTTTTAAGCAATATGTTTGTAAGTGCATTTCGTTTACTAGTTTTTGGTTGGTTTTTGAAGAAGATAAACCACACATTGAAAGGTAAGGTTATATCAAATTAAAACATTAAAAAACATTGCATAAAAACATATTTGATTAACGAATAATAAGCTAAGATCACATAAGTAGGTAGATAAATGTTTAAATTAGTATGATAGAAATGTTTTGATTCTAGACTCCCCTGGTGGTATGTTTCAGAGTCGGACACGGGAACGACTGATCAACCTACTCAAGTGTTACGGTCCTCGTATACTGATTCCAAAGAGTCCATCGGTGAGTTTGACGGGCCTGGCTGAGTCATGTGATCATGTGACCAGTATGTGTAATGTAACCTCTTTATGAGGACTGTGCAATGGTTGTTTGGAGTGATCATGTATGTTTACAGTGTCCAGAAATAAGTTAAGCATTACATAGGTGGGTTTGGTTGTCACCAGAAATCACGGGGAAAACAAATCGGTATGGTATCGCAAGTGAAATTTGGTGCAAATGTATGCTGATAGCGATTGTTTATCGTGAAAATCATATATCCTACACTATATATTGGGAGAGATGGGTTGATCTAGTAATAAATGGTTACTTTTTTGCTCTGTGAAGTTATGAGACAGGCCGATACTGGGACCTGTAGTATGGCTTCTTCCTCAGTCTAACAGATGGTTTTAAGATGTTCGAGGTTTATAAAAGTATTTTTCTTTCACTAAGGAAAGATAGAACTAGTGGAGCCAAAGTTATGTCGGTGAAGAAACAGTATAAATTATATAATCAGAAGGTATTCATACTAGTAAAGGAATATTGATGAATATACAGATTATTGATTATTTAACAATAGTAGCGTCAGACTTTTTTAAAACAGTGCTGTGCAGGAGTGTTGATAACCAAAGGCTTTCTTATTTGGCACGTGGCGTTTTTGCTTTGGGTGTAATTTTTTAAATGTATTAGTTGGTAATGTCAACACACTATTAATAATATGATTTTGTGTAGGGAGATTCTAGAAAGTAGCGTATGTATGGCAATTAACATACAGCTAGTGCATCGGAAAAGGTTTCTTGTGTAATAGCTTTATAAAACAAATAATACAGAGACCTGCAGAGGGATAGGTGATTATATTTACTTGGTCGTATGAAAGACAGATATGCATTTAACGGATGAAATATGCAGTTACACATACCTTGTCATACAAACTGAATGGTTCATTCATGGAAAACAAAGTGACACTAATGATAATACGTCAACAAGAGAATCTTTATTAGTTAACACAGAATAAAAACTTTAACTACAAATTATGTCATTATCTTAGTAAGGTAGCTTGATCAGTGTTAATGACGATCTGGTCAGACGATGAAACCATACACAGGAAAAAACATGTAATTCCCAGCTCTTAGTTAATTGCAATATAGATTAAAAACACAGGCAGTAATCATCTGAGATGTCATCTCGTGTGTGTGATGATAAGTGAAGCCCTATTTACAAACACCAAAAATCTGTTTTGCGCTGCTTTCGGACAGCTGAGAATTTAACTGTTTTCTGTGTCTGTGTACGTACATATTAAGGCTACATATGGTCTTGCGGTAATCTAGAAACATGGTAGCTGTAATGACATTATTGCCAAAATTCATGACGGCAAGCTACAGAAAGACAGCTACACTTATAACACTGACCGTCGACATTCTTGCTCCAGGTCTTCGATACGCAGGTAGGGGGCGCCTCTAGCAGTTTGGTGGTTTTCTTTCATTGGTCTGTCGGCTGCGGTCCATGCCGCGTCTGTTCCGTTGTGCTTACTGCATACCTCAGCCAGCCACGCCCTTTCTCTTCGTTTCCTCTTCCGTGTGCATGTCAGCCAGTTTGGGGCGCTTCGCAGCCATCAGCATTTTCATATGTACAACCAGTGAGAATGTATTATTTATTATTATTACGAAAATGATTTTTATCATCATGAAAATACTGTTTGTAGGTGTTAAAATGAAACTGTTGCTTGGACATTTTTCTGTTTTATCTATGTACAGTGTATAAGATTAATTGAAATTAATGTTAATCTGGGCTGTTCTGAAACAAGCAACAGTTGTTTAATAGAAAACTCTCCAGAATCACTTTAGTTTTGAGTTGTATTTTGATACTGGATAAATAATATGCGGTGTATTTTTACTGTGCAAATGAGAGCATCAATTAACGTCTGGTCAACATAAAGTCATCCACTTATGTGATGGTTTATATTTTGTATGTGTGCCAAAATGTTGAATTTTGTGAAGCGTCCCATCGTTTTAGGTATTCTTGCTAAACACCTGTGGCTGCCGATGTTCACATGCTTGCTTCCGCCTGCCAGAAACGATGACTGTTGATTGGTCACATTTTGTCACATGATGTCAGTGTTGACCTTCTTTCATTTCTTGAGCACAATTTGTCGGCTTGGCACTGTTTAGTTCTGCCGTCTGATGTGAGAGGGCGCACTTGAGTGGAGTGACGGTTGCCACGGTAACCACGTTTTACGCTTGGTCTCAGTGATATTTCAATCTGGCTTCTCGGTGGTTTGGATCTGAGTGTTTGCACTGGCTGCTGATTGGATGTGTGGTGTTTCGCCATTTCGAATTTGGGTTGGTAGCTGTACATGATATACAATAACCAGGTACAGTCTGTCTAGAATCATCTGAGGGTATCAGCAGTTTACCAGGTGGAAGTTAACAGAATTGATCATCACTAGATATGATTTTGGCATATTTCAGGTTAACCTCTGGACAGTGTTGTAGGTGGCTTGGACCTCAATTGTACAGTTCAGTGAACTCAGACAGTGGATAGTGAACTAGATATTTCCAGTGTTGATTGGAAGCTGTGAATCCTGGCAACAGTTATATCTGTTTAGAATCTGCTGCTGTAACTCTACAGGTGCCGTGGTGGTGAATATGGTGAAGTTTGAAACTTGTTTAAATAATTAGCTATGATATGGAGTGGATATTAAATGACAGCATTACAGCAGATGATGGATATTTTATGGATGGGTTGCCCTGCCATAGAGATGAATAAGGGTGAAATGTATCCTTGCAAGCCATGGGTCGTTGCACTGCACTGCAGTACCCCTGGCTGATCATCTCTGCAAACCATGGAAGTGAGCGGTGTCGAAATATAAAATTACAGCAATTGACTTTGCTAGTCGCTACTGTGTCAGGCGTGGGAACAGCACAAATATCTGCCCCAATTTGAAGACGGATTCAGGACTGGTGGGAATCCCAATATAATGACCCATTCACGTCATAAACATTGCATTCAACATGAGCAGTGTGTGGTTGAAATCACCCAAAATTATATCACATGACGGGTGGATAACCACATTCCTTGTGGGTGATTTCATTGGCTGACGGTAAAAGAGGAGTTTTCAAAAGGATGTGCCAGGGGTAGAGAAGAGTTGATGATACTGATGTAATCAGCCACATTAAATCATGGTGTACAAGGATAGTGAAATGTAAACACTTAGTCTGGATGCCCTGTTCATACAAAAGAAAAGGATGAAAATGTGGAGGTTTGTGAACTGGCTGTCCTGTTATACTGAAGAACAGGGGTGAAATGTGAAGGTTTTTGTACTAGATACCCTGCACTGGATGCAGAAGAACCACGATGAATTGGAAATATGTCTAACTACAGAAGAATATAAATGTTCCATCAACAGCATATATGCTCAGCATCCTTAGACTGTGCAAGGAATATTGGTTTCATTTTGACGAATCTAGTTGGATGCCTCAGTGTGCTTCTGGATGCTTATTTGTGTCAACAAACATGTTTACCACAACATTTCTTGTGCACAGTTGAAGGACACGGATATGTGACTTTGAATATAACTTGCGTGGGGCTTCATTTTTAGCTATCATTTTTACGCGGAATTTATGCATTTTGAAAATAGTATGATAGAGATGTTTTGATGTCATTTTCATTCTGTCAGCCGATGTTCTGTTAATGTCCTCTTCTTCAGGACGTCAGCAGTTTTGAGTTGTTTCAGCTGTCAACGTTTTCTTCCTGCAGCACTTGCTTTTCAACAGTCGACAACATTCCTCTCTGTCAATGGCAAACAACATTGAGTTTGCAGTGCGGCTCATGTGATTTGTCACATTTCTATGAACATTATATTTGCTTAGCAGAAATTCATATCCTAAAACTTTTCTATGATTATAAATCACAGTTGTTTTTTCTCACAATTTGTCAGGTATTTTGATTTTTTTAAATTACCCATTATCAAAGAAATTGAAAATCAATTATTAGTATACAAGTTTGAATCATCTGCTTTCAGTAGATGCTTACAATCATTTGGTTGATTCTTTTGGCACTTCAATACACGGTTGCTCAGAATTAGTAAAATAACGAGATTAAAAATAAAATTATAAATAACTATATAACATGGTTACTAGATGCTCATTTCACTATAGAATACCTTGGTGCATGGTTATTACAGACTAATACCTCCTTTATTGTATGACTTATGTTACTTTGGAGCATACATTTGTCGATGAGTATGACGTTCACAATTTTGGTCCAAAGTAAGTTAAATCATACAATAAACCATTCTTGGAGCCACGAACAATATATTCAGTAATACCTCCTTTGCCTCCAGGTGATCTTCAGTCATGATTCGCCGAGCGATACGCTTGAACGACAAACGACAATGACCAACAGCAGTGAGGAGAGGTCAATTCCCGCAGACGGACTACCAGGTAAGTGGTCACTGTGAGCGGTCACTGTGAGCGGTCACTGTGAGCGGTCACTGTGAGCGGTCACTGTGAGCGGTCACTGTGAGCGGTCACTGTGAGCGGCCACTGTGAGCGGCCACTGTGAGCGGTCACTGTGAGCGGTCACTGTGAGCGGTCACTGTGAGCGGTCACTGTCAGCGGCCACTGTCAGCGGCCACTGTCAGCGGCCACTGTCAGCGGCCACTGTGAGCGGCCACTGTGAGCGGCCACTGTGAGCGGCCACTGTCAGCGGCCACTGTCAGCGGCCACTGTGAGCGGCCACTGTGAGCGGCCACTGTGAGCGGCCACTGTGAGCGGCCACTGTGAGCGGTCACTGTCAGCGGTCACTGTCAGCGGTCACTGTCAGCGGCCACTGTGAGCGGCCACTGTCAGCGGCCACTGTCAGCGGCCACTGTCAGCGGTCACTGTCAGCGGTCACTGTCAGCGGCCACTGTCAGCGGCCACTGTCAGCGGCCACTGTCAGCGGCCACTGTCAGCGGCCACTGTCAGCGGCCACTGTCAGCGGCCACTGTCAGCGGCCACTGTCAGCGGCCACTGTCAGCGGCCACTGTCAGCGGCCACTGTCAGCGGCCACTGTCAGCGGCCACTGTCAGCGGCCACTGTCAGCGGCCACTGTCAGCGGCCACTGTCAGCGGTCACTGTCAGCGGCCACTGTCAGCGGTCACTGTCAGCGGTCACTGTCAGGTCATTACTAAGGACTGTTTTACTAAGATAAAAAAATAGTCTAAAATGCGAAAAAACGGCTGTGTCATAGAGGAGATTATTTGTGTGACACGCTTCAGAAGATTTAACAAGATTTAACAAGATTGAATAAGATTGAATAAGATTGCCACCAGGTGGACAAGGAAGCCCTTTGGCTTATCGAGAGTTCAACGTATCTATCTAAGTGTATTCTGCCCTTCTTAGGTATATGTCAATTTTGACAGTGTTATGGTGGTATGTCTTAGGATTGACTGTTTTAAAAGCAGAATCTAGCTGATGAGTTCACAAGAATGTCAGTGAAACAGTCCTGATGTCAGTGACAGTGGCTGATGATACTGGTTGCATGTCAGGACGTCTCATGAAGTAGATGAAACCACAATTAAGTTCCTGTTGTGTTCGTGTGAGATCACAATTCAGTTTCCAGATAATCATTGCTTCATATATGCTGTGACTTCTAGGAATTGGTTTCATTTTAATAAATTCAGACCAATGATCCATTGTCATCAGTTTGAGGGTGGCTATTCTAACAAAAGTTTGATCTGTAAGAGAGATGAAATTGGATAATGAATGATTTGACTTTGTGTGACCAAGAGATGAAGTTGGGTGATGACATGTGACTTTGTGTGACCAAGAGATGAAGTTGGGTGATGACATGTGACTTTGTGTGACCAATAGATGAAGTTGGGTGATGACATGTGACTTTGTGTGAATAGGAGAGATGAAGTTGGATGATGACATGTGACTTTGTGTGACCAAGAGGTGAAGTTGTGTGATGACATGTGACTTTGTGTGACCAAGAGATGAAGTTGGGTGATGACATGTGACTTTGTGTGAACAGGAGAGATGAAGTTGGGTGATGACATGTGACTTTGTGTGAACAGGAAAGATGAAGTTGGGTGATGACATGTGACTTTGTGTGAACAGGAGAGATGAAGTTGGGCGATGACGTGTGACTTTGTGTAAACAGGAGAAATGAAGTTGGGCGATGACATGTGACTTTGTGTTAACAGGAGATGAAGTTGGGTGATGACATGTGACTTTGTGTGAACAGGAGAGATGAAGTTGGGCGATGACATGTGACTTTATGTGAACAGGAGAGATGAAGTTGGGCGATGACATGTGACTTTATGTGAACAGGAGAGATGAAGTTGGGTGATGACATGTGACTTTGTGTGAACAGGAGAGATGAAGTTGGGCGATGACATGTGACTTTGTGTTAACAGGAGAGATGAAGTTGGGTGATGACATGTGACTTTCTGTAAACAGGAGAGATGAAGTTGGGCGATGACATGTGACTTTGTGTTAACAGGAGAGATGAAGTTGGGTGATGACATGTGACTTTGTGTTAACAGGAGAGATGAAGTTGGATGATGACATGTGACTTTGTGTGAACAGGAGAGATGAAGTTGGGCGATGACATGTGACTTTGTGTTAACAGGAGCGATGAAGTTGGCCGATGACATGTGACTTTGTGTGAACAGGAGAGATGAAGTTGGGTGATGACATGGGACTTTGTGTAAACAGGAGATGAAGTTGGGTGATGACATGTGCCTTTGTGTGAACAGGAGAGATGAAGTTGGGTGATGACATGTGACTTTGTGTAAACAGCAGGAGATGAAGTTGGGTGATGACATGTGACTTTGTGTGAACAGGAGAGATGAAGTTGGGCGATGACATGTGACTTTGTGTGAACAGGAGAGATGAAGTTGGGCGATGACATGTGACTTTGTGTGAACAGGAGAGATGAAGTTGGGCAATGACATGTGACTTTGTGTGAACAGGAGAGATGAAGTTGGGCGATGACACGTGACTTTGTGTGAACAGGAGAGATGAAGTTGGGCGATGACATGTGACTTTATGTGAACAGGAGAGATGAAGTTGGGTGATGACATGTGACTTTGTGTGAACAGGAGAGATGAAGTTGGGTGATGACAGCAGCACGGATCAACAGATCCAGGCACTCGAAGCGTTTGACTTCCTCTATGAGGATCCGGATGCGGGTTATGACTTCGGTGGACTGAAGCGTGACTCAATGAAGACAAACGAGAATGAAGAGGGAGGTCAGGTGGAGAGTTCACGCGACGAGTCCTCGGACGATGAGGTGAGGGTCACTCAGTCATGTGACTGTATATATAATGTCAAAATTACAGTTGTAATATATTGTAAATTGCTGTGTTGCAAGGCAGATATAGTCGTACGTAAATTCTCAGTTAATGTTGTAATATATTGTAATTGGTTACACTTCAAAGTCTGAACACTCAGTAAATAAAGTAGTATATTGTTTTCAGTTAATAATATTAATAACTTTACTGTCCATGAAAAAAAGATTCACTTTGCACTGAGGAGGGTGCATAAATGACATAGTAATGTATGTATATAACAAAATCAAGTATATAACCAGTGGCTGTTAGTAGTAGGTATATCACTAAAATAGAATTGTGAACGGCCATTCCAGTAGAAACAAAAGTAAAATAAATAAAAACCTATCTAAATTAGCAGGTGCCATTATAATACACTAAACACAGCATAAGTGGTCTCCCATAAACCACACAGTAGAGTGTCCGCCCTCATGACGTATGTTCCTGTGTCACAGACCCCAGTGGAGGAGTTCCCCCACGACCTTCCCAGGTACGACTCCACAACCCTGCTCAACCCCACCACAATGGACACCAGGACGCGCCACCGGTCTGAGTCATCGTGAGTGCTTCAGTCATCTTGTTTAGGAGTGCAACATGATACATTTCCTTCTGTGGCTCTCTCCCCATCTTCCTTTCCTTCCTCCCCATCTTCCCTCCCTTCCTCCCATCTTCCCTCCCTTCCTCCCATCTTCCCTCCCTTCCTCCCATCTTCCCTCCCTTCCTCCCATCTTCCCTCCCTTCCTCCCATCTTCCCTCCCTTCCTCCCATCTTCCCTCCCTTCCTCCTCATCTCACTCCCTTTATCCCATCTTTCCCCCTTCCTTCCCTTGATCCCTCCTCGAATCTCCACTCTCCTCCCTCCATCCTTCAACTCCGTGAATCTCCTTTTCTTTATCCTACTCTCCCATCTCTTCCATTTGTATTCCCTTCCCTGTCCCCCTTCCTTCATATCTCCCTCTCCTTCTTTTCCATCGATCAGTGTGTCCACCCTCACTTTCTACCCTTCGTCTCTGACTCCATCCATTTCCCCTTTCTTCCCTCTGTGCTCCCTGTTTCCCTTCCTTTAATATATCATTCTATCCACTCACGTCTGCCACCTTACCTCCTTTCATTCTTGAACCCATTCACCCATTCCCCTCTCTTCCTCTTCCCTCCCTTGCTCCCAGACTTCATCCCCTGTTTCCCCGTCTGTCCATTTTATATATGAAAAGTCACTGCTGACTTATTTTCATTGCAGTTGGAATTACGGTACCTTTGAATAACTCCAGCTAGAAAAATGGCTCTAGATATAGAAAAAGATAACATACCAGGACACCAAGCAATACGCTAAAGAGAATATAACCCTATTAATACTATTATAATATTCAAACTCAGAAACAATTCACACTGATCAGAGTTTCTTCAGCTACAAACACCACTGCATACAATCCATTCCTGAAGATTGACAAAGACTCATCTATGGTATAACCATATAACCACTATGCTGCGGCTGGCCGTGTGTTAAGTCACTTCCCAAATGCACATGTATAACCACCACACCCCGTCCGTGATGTCACAGTAGGGTGTAGACAAACAGACGTCACATGATTGTCATGTTTTTCAGACGAACTTGTCACTCGTGTGGCTCTGTGTAAGTGTGCCCTCAGTTGTTGCTTGCTCCAGGCCGAAGTCACTGTCGTTTTCTTTTGCCAGCATTACTCCTTCCCCGCGTCTCAGGTTTCCCCCCATCCTTCGTGGGAGACTGCGCTTGTCCCCCGAGACTGTTGTCGCTCTAACCGAGTGCGGTGTTGTGGTCACTCAAAGGCTGGGTCAGAGGTCGGGGGTCGCTTGGGTTTGTCCTGGTCAGTCTAGGGCTGCTGGACATGTCAGTACCACTGTTATATTAACCTGTCAAAACATGGCTTTATTCCCCATGCCCCGATAGCCTAAATCAGAAAGTGAGTAATATGATTGGTTAATGGGTGAGCGAAAAGTGAGCAGATAATTGGACGGGTGATAGTTTACCTAGAAACTGGTGTCTTAATTCAGTTTGATGGCCAACAAGGGAGATCCTTCCCAGAGAAGTTGAGCTGTTGTTCATGTTTGCTAGGTAGTGTCAACTGTCAAGAGCTTTGAGCAGTCCTCAGTATGAATATTGCGCTTTACCTTACCTTATTAGGCAGATGCTTGTTTGGGAATTTAGACCAGTACAACCGATTCAGCAAATCACCAAATAGCAGTTCCTAAAAACCAGTTTATCTATTCATCCACCCATGCATTCTTTGCTTATCCACTATGGCAGTAATCAAATAACTCACATTCTGATGTCGGCAGTTTGGACATGGTGTGTGTTAAGTCCATAAGTTGACACTTGATATGCTGTGGTACTGATGGTTCTAGCACTCCCTGGTGCATTAGGTGTCTTGGTTTGAAAAACCGAACAATGCGCCTAACTTTCTCTGTTTGTGTGAATTTTGTGAAGGAACAATTTACTGCTTTAATAAAGTGACAATTTCTTTGCATTCTTGCATGCACCGGTAATTCATGTAAATGTTGTTTTGGGTAAAGAGTAACTTAGTGCTTGGTTCTGTGGTATTTATTGCTCTGAATTTGTAGCAGTAACTAATAAATAACAAGTTTGGTTTATTGTTTTATTGTAAGCTTATTAAACATTTACTGTGTGAGTGTGAAGTCTCCTAATGCTGTGGTGCTTCAGGAATTTACTGCTTCTAATTATTTTCCTTAATGATACACTGGTTTGTATTTGTTATGTGTAACAGAAAACCTTTTGTCCAAAGTGTACCAATTTGTAATGAGGGGTAACAGGTTGTGAAGAGGTGAAGGTGTATTATTTCTGTATCACTTTACTGTTAGATGTTTCACTTTCATTATATTCTGAGGTATATCACTTTTTTATTTAGAGGTGTAATAGAATCACTTTATTCTGAGCCAGTCAGAGGTGAATTACTTTCATTTTAGTCTGAGGTATATCACTGTTTTCACTTTCATTTTAGTCTGAGAGGTATCACTCTTTTCTTTATTGCATCACTTTCACTTTACTCTGATATGTACTATTTTCACTTTGTTACTCATTTAATTTTGATGAGCCACTTTACTCTAAAATATAACAGGACCACTTTATTCACATGTGTAGTAATTTCATTTCAATCTGAACTGTATAATTTTCACTTTTTCCTCGGCTGTACTTTCACTTTATTCTGAGACATATCACTTTATTTAGAGATATGTAAGTTTCGCTTTAGTCTGACATACATTACCAGTACTAAACATCCCATAACCTGTAATATGTGTAGTTGATGAGTTCATCAGTTAAGCTGTTTCCTCTTTTCTTCATTCCAGATATAATGTATGATCTCAGAGGCAGAGTGGGACTGAAAATATGGTTCTACCCCCAATATTAATTTAGTTGTGATGTTGATGTCATCATACTGTTCAGACATATGTGTTCTATACTGTGGTCGTGTAATAACAAGTACTGAGAGCTTGAAGGTTTTTTATATGTGGCTTTTACACTGTTTCCCTTGAGCATTCATGTTAATGACACATCAATACAGACTCTTCTGATTAGTATAAGACTCAGTTCCCAGAATTTGTTCAGATCAGTTGAACTTTGGTAGACAGATATCTCAGTACAACTTAGATCACCCATCCCATGCAATGACAATGTTTAATTCCCAAGACTATGTTTCCCAAAACAACGTTGGGCAATCATGCCCTCTCTCTGTCACTGTCTCTCATGTCCACCATTAGTTACCATTTTATGAAAACAGTCAAAAACAGGCTACTGATTGGAGATTCACTTACACAAGACAGAAGTTGCCGTGTTGTTACTGTTGTTGTTGTGTTGCAGTCACAGCCTGCGTAGCATAGAGAGTGAGGCGGACATGGTCGACCTCAGTCCCACCAGTTCCTCACCCTCCTCTGCCGGGCTCACGTACATCGTCATCTCCAGCGACGATGACATTGAGGACGTGTGGAGGGGTCACGTCAACCGCGTCATGACAGACAACTCGGGCACCCACGCTGTCAACACCTTCCACCTGTTCGCCCGTCTCTTTCAGGTAGAGTGAACACACGGACAAGTCAAATAGTGAATTTTTTAATCATATACTTTTTTTTGTTTTAGCTTATTGAGGAATATTAAGTAATGTAACAACTGTTTATTTTATTTTATTGTTTCATGTATAGGCTTATATCTATAATGCTTATATATATTTGTATGTATATATATATATATTTTTATATATATATTATATATATATGTATATATACATATATATATATATATATATATATATATATATATATATATATATATGTTTATGTTTATTTATTTATCTTAATAATACTTTATCATCCATATATACATATATCTATTTTAATAATAATTTATCCAATTTTTGCTACTATTTGTACATTTATGTGAAGCGCCTGAGAGCAATAGTATTGATTCGGGCGCTATACAAATAAATTATATTATTATTATTAGTTCAGCCGATATGCGTACAATTTTGCATTTTAGCATGAAATTTGACACAAACTTAGAGCATATACATAAACGTATTTGGATATAGGGGTAAGGGCCATCTTAGATGTTATCCTGGATGGAGATCTCACAAGAAGAACAGAGATGTGCTAGAAAGAGTACAAAGGAGAACAACTAAAAGGATAGCAAAACTGAGGGATATTACAGTTATGAAATGCGTCTAAGAGAATGTGGTTTAACAACACTAGAGACCAGGAGACTGAGAGAAGATCAGATAGAAGTGATTAAAATATTGAATAGTTATGAAAATGTTGATAGAAATAAAAAAATTCTGTTCTATAGAAGGACGAGAGGACATGGAGTATATTAGCGAAGGAGCAGTCTAGACTAGATATTAGAAAGTTATCATTTTCACAAAGAACAGTAAAAGAATGGAGCAGATTATCTGCTGATTATGTAGGCGCTAGTAGTGTTAATATATATTTTTTAATATAATCAACATAATTATACCTTGGAAGGGCTGGATATACTTAGATAGATAGGTTGGACTCTCTATAAGCCAAAGGGCTTCCTTGTCCACCTGCCATCTAGAGTTGAGTCTCTAGGTGGCAGTCTTGTTGAATCTTGTTAAATCTCTGTCTCGTTGCAGGAAACCAGACATTGCATCGACTCAGTCACAAAAGACGCATGCACCTACCTGGTGCGTAGTAACACAACAAAGAGCCTCGCCACGCAACTGTGTATCCTTCCACAATGTAGTTCTTTTCGCGGATGTCACTCGTTCTCTGTGGTTAGACCGGTACTGTGACCACCCGACCCACAGCAGTGCCGAAACCACAACTGCTGAGGTGTTCAAGGGATGTTAGAAATAATTTTTTTAGCAGCCTTTGAGACATTACTTTCAACATCACCAATGCTGGTGCTGACATTATTGGTGCTTTGTCTATTAATTAACTTGTTAGTTGTTTTTTCGTGATATAATTTAGCCCAGTTAATTCATTTTTATCTCAAATTGTACTTCATTTATTTTATAGCAAAAGGTGCTGAATCATACTTAATGATTAGTTGTTATTAACCCATACATTCTTTTATTTTCTATTGTATTTTTGCCTTTTTAGGTGGTTTAAATTAATGTATGTTAATTTTTATCAATTTATCATGACCTATGTTTTTTTTGTAATGACTTTGAACAAGTGTTTTATTTGAATACACGACACATAATAGATGATTAAATTATTATTATGTAGGCTACAATATCTTTGTGCAGGTACCTACATTTTTGGGTAGGTCATGCCATAATTAATAGTAATGTGCACACATCTGTGGCAACAATGCTTCTGCATCGATGTTGACAGTAAATGCATATCTCATACATATTTGGTCAGACAGTTAACGCCTACACATGTGTAACTGAATGTTTTGCAAACATGACTGGTAAATAATAAACAGAACTGGTAAATTGAAATTTCTAAAAACTGGCCAGGACACGGTACACAACTGTGTCCGTGCTTTGTCTCTCGTACATTTCCCTAACCCAGCTCTCCACAGTGGCACTTCTCGAACTACTCACAACAGAGATGGAGTGCCCCCTGGTGTTTGTCGATACTGAGGCTGTAAGTGTTACGAAGATCTATGCTAAATTAATTGTGATATTTTATAATTACAGTTAATTGTGATATTTTATAATTACACTTGGGTGTGTCACATTTAGTAGCACCACGTTGTGCAGTGGCTAGAGTTTGGACTCTTGACTTAGAGAACCCGGGTTCAAATCATATGCTGCATATGTCAAACCTAAGTTCGTTCACTCTACATTGCTCCAGTTCAGATATTTGTGTACAAATAGTCTTCGCGCATTAAGTTGAACAGAGAGTAAAGTGTAAAACCCCTTGTTCAGTCCTGAGGACGGTATACTGCTCTATGTAAGAACTTACCTTTACTTTTTTACTCACCAACAGTGTCCAAGTTTATGTTATATTAATTTTTACCATTAAAACAACACATCTAGATGAATGAACGAACAAACAAATGAATGAAAGGTTATTCAAGAGCTTTACTCTAGAACATTATATATATATATAAATATATATGTATGTATGTATATATATATATATTTATATATATATATATATATAAATATATATATATATATGTATGTATGTATATATATATATATATATACAGTGTATATAAAAAACATTCACAAAATCGACTTGTTTAATTGTATTATATATAATATATATTCTATATATTATATGATACCTGTATATACTGTATATATATATATATATATAAATATATATATACATCATAATATATATATATTATATGATATATATCATATAATATATATTATAATACTTTTAAACAAGTCGATTTTGTGACATTTTTCGTTTCGCAGATGATGGCCTGCCACCTGGTGGAGAAACACAAGTTCTGCCTTCTGGAGATCCACGAGAGTTACGAGACATATTTGATGAGACGGGAACAGACAGCAGAGGTGAGGCAAGGGCTCCCTTCCTGGTGTGTTCATTGGCAGAGCTGTAATTTGTAACAGGAAGTCTGCTGTCTAGAACGTGGGAAAGTTAAACCTCAAAGGGTATTGCAGTTAGCTCTGCTTGCCTTGACATTATTGTCAATTTTTTTTTAAGCTTGATGTTTTGTTTGCCATTTGAATGTACTGCAGGCGGAATCTTTCAAATTGTGAACATTGTTCGGAACTTAAAAAGTAAACAAACACAAATTGGCAGGCAATAAACTTTCAATATATATGTTGTAGTCATAAGAATATAATATTACATGAAAAACAAAACCTAGGAGCTGGCACCCTCGTTTTAATGATTATGAAAAAAATTCTAATAATTGTTTATAAACAGTAAAACATCTAAACATTTAATTAACACTTACGGCTTAACTTTCACAACTCTTCAGTTATGATTATGAATCTTGATCATTTACTTGCACAAAATACAAATGAATTAAGATACACACGTGTTGTGTTAGGTGAAACACAAGTTGACCCAGACATGCTTTCAAATTAGTTAAAATAAAGTTTTTTCCTTACATTAAGTTAAAATATTTATATGGTAATAATTGAAATAAAGTAATCACAATAATCAAGTGATTTTTATATGAATGATGACAAGTAAATAGACGCTTTTATAAACACATGTAGTAAAGGTGTAGGTCAACAGTTATTAACTTAAGTACACTCTAAACATACCTATTTTTGCAGCATGTGCAGTCGATCAAGACGGCCATGAGGAACGCTTCCATCAGTGGTTGTTTGGTGGAGCCGTGCAGTGATGAACTGGTAAATTCCTTTATATTCCACTTGAAACAAAGCTCCAGATTACTGCCAGACCAGAAGTCACAGTCAAAACTTCAATTGAGCTGGCGTCTTGTAAAATGATGGCCGAAAAACCAGCATGTTTTCCTGTGAATAATAATCTCATTTATATGTAACCCTATGAATCATACATGTCTTGTCTCATGAAATGTCAACTCAATCTCCCTTTTTAAAGATACTAATATCTAGTTATTTTAATTTAGGATGTACCACACGGTGTCTTGCTTATGCAGATATCTTTAAATTTATGTTTTCTCCTCAGTGATTGTATATTATCAATATCGATTTGTGCAGGGAAAATCTTGTGACTTTTGGGGCAAACTGACTTTGATAGAAAACCGTAGAGGACAACTTTATGTTTGATCTCACGTAATGACTTAAATGATATTCCAAGTGTACATTATACAAAATGTCCTGTAAATACAACCTGTAGTACAAAATGTCTGAATCATCTATGTTTGTTTTGATATCTTGCAAAACAAAATGATGATGTTTTAACATATTTTTGATGTGTTTGTTTATGTGGTGTCGCTGTGTTGTACAAGTACTGTATATGTGCTGTTGCTGTGTTGTAGAAGTCTAACATGGTCAGCCTCTGTCACTGCCTCTATCAGCTGCACTTCCAGCTAGTTCAGCTCTACGAGGGATTCTCAAAGCTCGTCGCAAACCTCAGCAATCTCTCAAACCCGTCACAGGTGAGTCAGTGGCTCAGTGGAGAGACCCACACACCGTGCTGTGTGTAGGCAATAATTGCATATTTCAGTAACACTCTATACAGAAGAAGATATGTTTTGCAATGTTATTGTTCGTTCATAATGTCATCTTTTAGCAATATAGTTGTTCTCCCTTTCCCTGCCCTGTCCATGTGCAGGGTGATGGGTTTTGCAGTCTCTTCCATTTCCTGTCCTGAGTCCATTCTTCTTTCATCTTCAGTGCATTAAGTCTTCCCTCTCAACTTAGGCCTCCTTCTCACTCGTTTCCCCTCCATCTCCATGCGGGTCTTCTGTCCTCCCTGTCACACATATCCCAAGGCCAACCCACTCTAGCCTTCTTCTTCTCATCATGACGACAATACTCTCCACATTGGGTCCTTTCAAGATCACCTCATTTCTCCAGTGCTCAATAAATTATTTTTATTTAATAAATAAACATCTCCGTCTATTTATAAGATCTTTATTTTATCTATCTTTGTCGGAAAATAGCTCAGATGAGCTAATGTTGCCTAATTATCATGTAACCGACGTTAAATAAAGCTTCTTGTATCTTGTATCTATAATGACTGACAGAATAAGCATTGTAACAAGCTAGACAATTTAATTATATCTATCCAGTGACAGCCCCAGTAGCAGTTGTGGATATTTAGATGCGAATGTATTTTGCTCGGTAATTGCATTATGGCTGAAAACTTCCCAAACAAGTCTAGATGTGACGGCGTAGGGACTGGATGTTGGATGCTACAGTACTTTTTTACCTCCGTGCGACAGGTGGCTGATTTGTCTAAGGAAGTGTTGGAGCTAAAGGAAGAACTGCAGAAAGCGGCCGCTGAGGACGAGGCTGGGGAGCAGTCATTATTGCAACTCACCAATTCCGTCACACAGTCAGACATACAGACGTTGATACTGGAGAGTATCAGTGGTCAGAACTACCAGAAGGCTGTCCAGTGCATGCAGCAGTTCAGGTGGGTTCCTCTATGACTGACCCGTCCATCACATGACCTGTTGCCTAGCAACGAGGTTGGTTGAGTCATTAAAATGGAAACTGATCATAAGGAGTAACTGGTCATTCAGTTACATATTGTGTTGACTTTCTTGTCCTGACAGATATCATACTTCTCAAGAAATGTAATGTAGGCATAATATTGATTGTGATGTCCAGTCCTCATTTACCAACATTAATTTATGTTCATAACACTATATTACATTTTTTTTTTTAACTGGTCTGCTGACCAAATTATGAGTAATAATAATAATTTGAAAATTGTGCTGATCACTATATTCAAATTGTAAGTGATACTACTAACTTGTACACATTATCTACATGCTGATGCAAGTATTGATATATTGTGGTATGTTATAATTGATACTGTCCAATGATTACTTGACCATGACATAAAGGCAAAAGGCAAGTTCTTATATAGCGCAGTATCCAGCGATGGCTGCTCGTACACATATTCACCACTGTCTATAGCCAGGTACTCATTTATTCAGCTGAGTGAACTGGAGCAATGTAGAGTGAAAAAACTTGCCCAAGGTTTTTTTACACCGCAGCCAGGATTCGAACCCGGGTTCTCGTAGTCGAGAGTCCGAAGTTCTACCCCTGAGCCATGGCGCTCTACATGGTGTTCATTTGCTTGTGACCTCATGAAGTTCACTTGACTGTTATCTCATGACCATGACCTCATTGTATACTCATATCCCTCAGGTTACTGTTCCCTGGGGACATGTTTGGGGTGCATCCCACGGACGAGGTGGAAAGTTTACTGTTTGTGTATTGTCAACACCATGCAGAGGTGAAACCAGGTGAGTGGGACATTCATACACATGCATGTAACACATACACATGCACATACACACCTCATGCACATTCACACACACGCACGCACACACACACACATGCACACACACACGCACGCACGCATGCGCACACACTATACATACACAAACACACACACATGCACGCACACATGCATGCACACACACACCACACACACCACACACTCACACACACACACACACACACACACACAAACACACACACCACACACACACACACACACACACACACAAACACACACACACTCACACACACACTCACACACACACAAACACACACACACTCACACACACACACACACACACAAACACACACACACACTCACACACACACACACACACAAACACACACACACACACACACAAACACACACACACTCCACCCTAGCCATCAGTCCCCTTCACTTACACAGTCTCAGTGTCTCCGCCCCGACTGTTCCAGGTGTGATTGTCGTGTGCCACTCACCTCACAGCAGCTGTGAGCACGTTTGTGCCCACCTCATGGAAGTGAAGATCCAGGTATCAGCTGCCATACAGGCCGAGCAGGCTGCTAAGGCAACCGCAGCCGCAATGATCAAACTGCTGGACGAAGCTATCATGGTGTAGACGTCACGTCACGTCATGTCATGTCTCATCATCACCTACAAACAAAGCACAACTATCTTTGCTAGTTGAATGACCAATTGAATTTGTTATTTTCTGTAATGTCTCAATAGGTAAAAAGTATTGTCCTTACAAAATAAGTCACTAATGCAGTAAACTTTCCACGCACGCAGTTTTGTAGGTTTGATAATATACAGTTTGTTGACAAACATTTAAATGTGTTAGTATTGAGTTCATTTTGCGGTATTCAAAGATTGATCAATAAATATTCCTATCTAAGTGGAATTCTTTTTGGGTTTTTTGCAGGACAGTTTATTGGTATGTCAAATATTGTTTGTTGTTATTAAAATATCGACTATAATATTATTAAGTTAAATATACTTGTAAGTTATGAAAATTAAGGAATTTGAATTTAATGTTTTTGTGAATACATCAGCTAACTATATACATATCAGTTAACAGTTGAACATTGTCGTGTTCTTGCAAGATGACCTTGTGGATAGTGTACAGGTGTATAGTGTGCGAGTTTGATTGAATAATGCACCTTGTTGTAACATGATGCAAGTAAGTACTAGTTGTGTTATGTGACAAATGTTGTGTTATGTGAGAGAGGGTTACTTTGACATAAAGCCTGACTGCTGATGCTTCCAAAACGCTGCCATGTCAAATTGTAATGTATGTAGGTTAAACCACCATTGCTCACTTAGTCTGTGTTAAAAAAACACTTCTGATCACAATTGAGTCAAGCCTGAGTGTTACTTCAAAATATGGAAGTGCCAAAAGTATAAAAATTATTGGTGTGTGTCGGAAGTACAGAAGAGATGCAGCATATCTGTGGTGTATTAGTTTGTTTGTGAGGAAAATATGTTATGACGTTATAGTTGTTGCACTGAATCGTTAATTTATTTGAAATATATAATTATCATGTTGATCAGTGGTACTGCGAAGAGGTACCGTGAAAAGTACCATCTGTTATGTCTATATGTGTACTTCATTACGATGAAAGCTTGCATTTGCTTATAGGTATTAGAACAAGTTAATCAGCATTGTTCTAAAGTGCATAACCGTCTAACTGGATCTCGCTTCAGTTAAGCTATTTTTACTGGAATCAGTTTCTAATAGTTAAATAAAAACTCTCAAAGCAAACGGACAGAAACAGTAATTTCATCTGAGGTACATCTTGACATTTTTTTACTTCTTATTTAATTTTGTCATTAAGCAGTATTTAATACAACATTGTACAGTGTAATTAATCTAGTCTTCTATTGCATTGTTATACGTACACCACCTGCTACCCACATTTTGATGTATGAATGTGAGTATCAGTTTGCTATCAGAGTTGCATTTCTCAAGCACAGTGCTTGTGTGTGCATCTCATTTTTTCTTTTTCATTGTCTTTCTTAAGTGAGTTTGGAGTGATAAGTCGTATACTTGATTGTTTCATTGTGTTCGACATCGTCTTCACAGACAGATTATTGTTACATATAAAGATAATAAACTAGACACTTGTAAATGAGCAGTGTCTGACAAATTATTAATACAGTATTGCTGCATGAATAGGTTAATACCCTGAAAGAAATGGTGTAGCCAATCCAGTCGTTGTATTTTGGAAATAAATATATTATAAGTCAAACAACGTGTTTTATGATTCATTTTGCTATAGTATGTATGTTTGCCATATGAAAGATATTGGTTTTGATCGGCTGCAACAAAGTTGCAAGTTTTGAATAACGAAATGTTCCGAAGTAAGTATAACATCTTTCACAGGAAGTCATCTTTCTAGCCTTTCCATCTTCATGAGCCAAGACTGATTACCATTCAAATTAGCCCTGACAGATCCCTGTGAGAAGTGATTGACTTAGCCGAGTCAAATTAGTTTATTGACTTCGCCAGTCATGACACTTCACCCATGAGAACACTCTGGGAATTCCAGTATGAGGACCTGTTTGTCCAATCACCCGAGCAACTGAGCAATTGTGTGTATTTGTATACATTTGTATAGATTCCAAACATTACACCTACTATGAGCAGTGTGTGGTTGAAATTATGTCACATGACCAGAACTCGATCATGCTCCTCAGGAGCGAATTCATTGACTGAGCCTAAGAGGAGTTTTGCAAAAGGATGTGATAGCTGGCACTGACGTAATCAACAGCAGCAACCACTGGCATGCAAGGATCAGCATTTTCACAAAACAAAATAAAAAAGGATGAACAAGATTATCATCCGGAGGTCAATTCTAGAAGATAAGTGGACAAGGGGCATTCACTAACTAGACATGAATTGGTACCTTAGATTCCATATTTCATGCAGACACATTTTACCCATCTTGAAGCATCTTGTAACTCCTGAGGGAGATACATGATTAGTGTATGTCTCATTATTCATTAGAGTTTAGGTTATTAGTACATATGGTTTGTTAGGATTATGTGACTGATGTAGAAGTCGTTTATGGTGGGTCTGCCTTATAAACCAGGGGTCGTTATGCTGGACTATAGATTGTCTCTGCAAGCCGCGGAAGTGTACAGAATCAAACTATAAAATTATAGAAATTGACTTTGCCAGTCACTACTGTGTTAGCCGTGGGAACAGCAAAAATACCCATCCCAAGTTGAAAACAGATACACAACTGGTGGGAATCCAAATATAGTAGTTCATTTGCATCCTAAGCGTTGCATTATAACATGAACAGCCTATGGCTGAAATCACCCAAAATTATATATCACATGACTGGAGGCTGGCCGGGCAACCACACTCCTCATGAGCGATTTCATTGACTGAGAGTCAAAGAGGAGTTTTGCAAAGGGGTGTGTCAGGGACACTGTACAGGTTGGTATTGACGTAATCAGCGACCCCTGACATACAAGGATGGGGTCATCAAAAGAAACCAATATAATTTAATTTATTTCTTATGCAGTATAGGATCAATCGACAGTAGTAAGTAAGTAAGTAAAAGCTTTATTTCTTGATGGTAACCATGTCACGTGGTATATCGTGATTTTCAATGGGCCATCATCTTACATGCATACATACATCATATACATACATACAATAAAGCTTTAGATAAAATATGTAGTTCACAACAATATAAACATAACCGCTGTAGCAATAAATAGATAAAAAAATAAATTAACTGTAATTATAAACAAATACATACATGTATTATTAAAATAAAATATTAGAATAATTATTAAAAACATTACATTAATAAATTATTTAACATTATTTAAAATAAAAGTGTTGATTATAATAAAAACGTTTATGTAAAATAGATCAATAGCACTATTGTATTAAAAATAATTAAAAGAATTTACCATTTCATTTGTTTACAATATTCTGTGTGACATTGTTTCGTACTCTATTAAAATAAAATATAAAGTATAAATAATTAAAGGTACTACAGTTCAAATACAGTGTATATGATAACAACGACATAATTGTATTTGCACCCTATGCGCCTCCTAACACAGGTACCCCAGAGACATTGTCCACATTCTACCAGCAGACCGCTGAAACTCACACGCTTCAATACAATTATAATAGCAGCAACAAGATGTGATTGTGTAAAGTATGATCCCACTATTACTACTACTACCACAAAATTAATGAATCCAAAACAATCTACCTGCGAAATGCAAACAATCACTCAAGCGTATCTATCAGGAAATGCATGCAATTGTACACATCTTTCACGGGAAACTTTAAACAGTGTGTTTTAAAGGTGTCTACACTATTCGCATTTTTTATACATTCCGGGATCGTGTCCCAAAGTTTCGCACCCCTGTAAGCAAATGTGCGCTGGCCTAAGAACAGGTTGTATTTCTTCACATGAATATTTGTGCAGCTGCGAGTGTGATGATTGTGCGCACTGTTGTTTAACACGAACAGATCAGTGAGGTAGCCATGCAGGGGCGCGTGCCCATGCATGACATATTATTATACATGACAATGCAAGTGAAATAACGTATCCGAACATCAATTGGCAACCATCCTAGAGTACGAAACAGTGTTACAGTTGAAATCTGTCGCCGGTCTTTTACATTAGAAAAAAAGAAAACAGTAAAATTTGTATTGTGCAGTTTGAGAGCAATTAACATACGTAGCATTGAGTGATGTTTTAACTCTGCAGCGTGGCATCACACCTGTGAACCAATGACACTGTCAGACAATGGCCAGAAGTGTATGGATGTCTACAGGCTACAGCCTAGTAGGACAGGTGTCTTTCATATATCATGTATGTGATGTCGAAAATCAAAAAAAATTCAATGACCATGCAGCTGTGGGGAAATAATGTTTTTGTCAGTGGTCTGACCCCGTCTGTTGGAGAGTAGTTTGCGAAAGTATTCACATTTGTCCAGTAGATGACGACGCTGAAATCACTGATCTAAAAATAAACTGGATAGCGGTTTGGACTTCGCTGCCTGCGGTAAACTGAAGCCAGCCATCCGCCATTAAACCAATCCCAAAACAAACGCTCAGTGGACCTTTTCAATGTTAAATGGCTCAACTTCAGCTACCAATTTCTTAATACTAGGCTAGTATTATTTGTGTCTAACTTTTTTATGGTACTATTAATTATTCATAATGGCAAATATGATGTTTAGAATCAAACCAGTTACGCTAAAAATGTATTATTATTTTATTAAAGTGAAGAGAGGTGCAGCAGGATTTGGACCAAACCACTGTTCCAAAATGGGGTGCGAGGTTGTCACCGCTGCGTGGCAGTAACAACGGAAACCCGACTTTGGGGATCGAGCCAGTATTTACTTGTATCAAACATATTACCACCGATCTCTATATAATAGATCATTGCCTTAACCCTAATCCAAATCCAAAACCCTAGCCCAAACTCACACCCACACCCCCATTTTGGAATAGTGGTTTGGGTCCAAACATGATCCCAGCAGCCGCCTGTTGTTGGCCTTGTTATTATGTCCGTGTTATTATGCTGTAGTATAACCTACGCAATCATCAGCTTAACACACTTTTGCTAAGTTGCACAACTTCCATCTTATCTGACAAACGTATAACACTAGCACAAACATAATGTCAAGTTAAAAACAGTTTTAGAAAAAAGGTAACGACCCTACTATACAGCGGATTGATGGCTGACGAATTATCATCTTAAAGTGGCATTTTAAATCCATATAATTTTTTTTATTTAATCTTACTACGTTCTATATATCATGTTATTATATTTTAGTAGAGCACCTTTTTTATGTTACCACATTGTCTTATTGATGACATTTGTTTACCTGTATTTGAACATATTTACATTGTAATTATTATATTACTGTGTTTATTTATTTATGTATTTATTTTTTATATTTTCTAAAATTTATTCTTACTATTTTTGTTTATTTTTAGATCAGTGGGTGCTATGAGCAGTCTGCAGGCCACATCACGGGCTTAAATTCGAAGTCATATTCTCATGTAATGATAGCTTAAATACTAATATCCACCAAATGTAGGGTATTGTAATAATTACATCAGACAAAAATTGCAGCAAAAACTGCATCTACATGTATGTGTATGCGATTAACAGCTACAATAATGCCAATCAGTAAAATGCAATTTACATTGTAACACCAGCACACATGTATATTCCAATTTTTTTTTATTTAGCTTGTTTACATTTGCACTGCCAAAAATTACAACAACGCACATGTACTGCATGCCGGTTATTTGTCTTTGGTCATGATTTCGTAGATGCATTGAAATACAATTTGAAAACTGTACTCACTTTTAAAGAAAAGACAAGAACATGTAAAAAAGGTACGTTTTTATATAGCGCAGTATCCAGTCCATAGGACTGCTCAAAGCGCTTTTACACATTACTTCCCCGGCAGACCTGTTCAATCAAATACCATCTCAACTTCTCTGGGAAGCATCCAGCCACATGCTACAATTAATGTGCGAAAGGCTACGCGTACACATATCCACCACTGTCTATTGCCAGGTACTCATTTATACAGCTGAGTGAACTGGAGCAATGTAGAGTGAAAAAACTTGCCCAAGGTTTTAACACCGCAGCACAGGATTCGAACCCGGGTTCTCTTAGTCGAGAGTCCGGAGGTCTACCCCTGAGCCACTGCGCTCTACATGTAACTATTATCATATTTTGAATGAAATGTTATGGGTTTCTAAGAAAAATCAATAGGATGTGGGGGCTTGTGTTGTTTAGGGATGACGGGTGCGAGTCTTCCGAGAAGTGATACCAGGATGTGATGGGATGTGTTGTCAGGTCTCCGGGTTCTATGATCAGGATGTGGAAAGGGATTTATGGGGGCAGTGTTCCCCACGCGCAGACTCACCAATTGCCCAAACCTCAAATACAATTATACAAATATGTTTATAAACGAATGCCTAAACCGACGAGTGTACAGACGATTGTAGACTTAACAAATGCCTACACTGACGACTGGCTACAAGTGTAGCGTTTGCGGGATAACACCCCGCCACCAAATTGTATCGTTTGGCGCGAGCGGTCGGCACGGAGGCGTCTAGTGGCGGACTCGGGCACACGTTCACTCACTCAGTCTAACACAAACAATATATATAAGGTTTCTACAGTTTATTACATCAAAATCCTACAGTACAAATCTAAGACACTCACTAAAAATACTTCACTAACTAAACCAATATAAACAGTTCTACAAATGTGACGGCACTCACCCACAGGTGTGGTTCCTTAATCGTGAGAACAATGTGCCTGGTGCGGCACAACGTATGTCACCGGGCGACTTGGAGCGTGCCTGTTGCGGCACAACGTATGTCACCGGGCGACTTGGAGCGTGCCTGGTGCGGCACAACGTATGTCACCGGGCGACCTGGAGCGTGCCTGGTGCGGCACAACGTATGTCACCGGGCGACTTGGAGCGTGCCTGGTGCGACACAACGTATGTCACCGGGCGACTTGGAGCGTGCCTGTTGCGGCACAACGTATGTCACCGGGCGACCTGGAGCGTGCCTGGTGCGGCACAACGTATGTCACCGGGCGACTTGGAGCGTGCCTGGTGCGGCACAACGTATGTCACCGGGCGACTTGTCTCGGGATAACACCAGTGGTTTCCCCGACAATATGCCCCAATGTTCTGCCCCGAATCATTAAAACCCTCCCTATTTATACTGGCTAAACTGTAGCCTCAGGACAGACGCTAGACTGCTTACCTAACTTTTGTCCAGTGCCCTAGAAATCTTAGCAGAGGCCAGCGGACTCTGCACCCAACAACAAGGTAAAGCGGAGCATCTTCATAAACCAGATGGCCCTAGAAATTAGCATAGACGCTAGCCTGCAGTGCTAGTGAACTTTCCCTCCCCTGGTAGCGTCCCAAAATACCAGGGTTGGTCCTCTGCCTCGGCCAGATGGCCCTAAAATTACCATATAAATTGCATAGGAAACCTTCCATACTGGTTATAGTCTCTTAACCGGGTAAACACCCTCCTTGTGATTATGTACGTATTTGCATATATGCATGGCTTTAGTAACCCTAAATAGTGGTAGATATATAAACAGTGGTACATAGATAAAATATATCTATATATATATATATATATATATATATATATATATATATATATATATATATATATATATATATATATATATACATCTATATATATATATATATATATATATATATATATATATATATATATAGATATATATCATAATATGCACATACATACATGCATACCTATATATGTATATAATTATAATAGTTATCGCTGAAAAATCCCTACACAAGTATGAATATATCAGGGTTGGTCAATTGCCTGTGCAAATACAAATCAAAACATTACTTAAAGAACAACAACTAAATGACATAATATAAGTCTACTAAAGCTGCGTTCACATGTCAGTTGTCACAGATTTTACTGACCCAGTGCTTCATACACTGTAGTACAGCTTTGTTTACAAGTCTGAAAATAGTATCTAGCGCACTACAGCTGACTGCAGCGGCCGTAGTTCACCCAATTTATCATGATAAGGAAACGGGTGAGGGCGGCTGCAGAGTACGTACTGGGTGCTCTCATCTGTGTCATCATAAACATCCTGCTTACTGCAGAGGGAGTGTACGTTGCCCTTATACGAACAGAGTGACAGCTGGTGCACTAACTAACTAACTAACTAACTAACTAACTAACTAACTAACTAACTAACTAACTAACTAACTAACCACTATGTCACTAGACTGACTCGCTGTCATCTACAATTCTCAAAAACAAAACACACACACTGAACTGGGCCTGCCGCAGCACAAGCTCACTGAAGGAGTGGATCACACGTGCGTTTGTTTTGGGATTGGTTCAATGGCAACGCTTCTACATCCGGTGGCTTCACTTTCAGACACGCGATCCGCAATCCAGTTATTTTTAGATCAGTGCGCTGAAATACGCGAAGCCTCGTTCTGAAGGAGGGTCCCGGTGTTTCGGCCAAAAACAGTTTCGGCATACCGCGACGGATGTTTCGGTACACTCCGACCTACTTAGACGGATGATTCGGCACACCTCGTTAAAACCCGGGTGTGCCGTGACGGATGATTCGGCACACTGCATACGAGTGATACGAGCAGCGGATATTATAAATTACTCGCAATGGAATGACAAGCAACGCAAATAATACGCAAGTAATACAAATAATTCAAGTCAGGACGGATGATTCGGCACACGATTGCAGAAATGGATGTTTCGGCACACTCCGACCGAACTTCAACGATTGCAGAAACAGATGTTTCGGCACAATGTCATTGTGCCGAAACTGTTTTTGGCCGAAACATCCGGCTCCTCTGAAGAAAGGGCCTTCTTGAAACCGAAAGTCCGTTCTTGAAACTGAAAAGGCAGTAATGTGAATTTATTCACTAGTGGACATCCATGAAGTTTTTGTTTAGACTTTCCGACCAAGACAGCCTTGCGCTCCTTGGACCTTGGGCTTGGTAAGTTGGTTAGGTTTGTTCTTGTAGCCGCTGGCCTGGGTCTGGTCCTTGAAACATTTAATTTTTACGAATTTATTGCAGAAGAAACGCTCATATATAGTCTCCTACTTATTATTCCCAATCGCACCTACATGAAAGACACATTATACGTTGCAATCAATTCAATGGGCATTCGGAAGGTTGGACAGATTATTTTGGTGAAAGGTGATTTGCAGTAAAGAAAATCAGGTTGGTAGGCATGTGATCGTAAAACAGAAATATGTTGATACTGGCAGTGTATTTGAAAAAAGTATTTCAAAATATCAACATAGCAGTGGCTACGGCTAGGCCGTCAGTCTAAAAGTACGGCATTCATTCTGCGCATGCGTATATGCTATTATTTTCAGTTACGTGAGCTGTATTTTTAGCATCTTTGTCTAATAAGCGCATGATTTCCATACGTGAGCCTTATCTTTAGTAGCTATCAATTCCAAAAGTACGTGAAAACTGCATGTTATATTATATAAGCTCTATTGCCGTATCTTTTGCACTCAGATCTAAAAGCTAGTAGGCAGGCGCCTAGGTAAATTTGTTCCACGCGTGCATTCCGTATTGTTAGCAAACAAATCTCAAAGTATGTGAGTTTTTCCACGCTTGCATGTCGATGTACGTACGAACGGTAGCTTGAGATCTTTTGGCACTCAGTTTCTAAATACGTGAGTTTTTGTGCCTTATATTTTGTTCGCAAGTTGACATATATAGACCTATGTGTCACATTCTGTAACGGCTCGGTTTTTATAATGTGAAACGAATCGAATCAAACACAAGTTTAAGTGCGCTGCATATTTTATTCCCAGCCACTCGCTGCATCATACATGGTGCGCATGCGCATTCCAGATACCTAGTGTATCACGTGTCCAAGTGTAGTGTCTATCTTACACGTAGTCCAGTAGGGGGAACCAATACACTACATCCCTCCCTTTTCGAATTACTTCTCTTAATACACTAATGTCCAAATGTCCACATACAAATTATCACCACTAATTAAACTAAAATAGTACCAATCAACTATGTGAACTACTTTACTATTAAACAAGGTTGAGGTAGACTGCTCAGCCTTGTAACATATATTCTAGGGATTATTCTGCCCCTTTGCACAATTACGTCACAAAGTCTTCGTACTTCTTCGGCATCCGCGTCGCCCGTCGAGGACGCGTCTCACGTGGTTCGACTTGCGGTGACAGTTGAGTTGGTGTGGCTGCGTTAGGCGGGTCGACGTTCACGGGCGTCTCAACGACTTCGACTTCACGGCTCGTACTGCCGCCGCGTATTGTTTCCCCGACGTCTCTACTGTCCGACTCTTCTCTCGCGGCTGCGTCCATATCACTCAAATATTTTCTCACATGAGTAGTATTCCGCGAATACTGGACGCCTTCTGGCGATTCAATCACCAAACTGTTTCCTGTCTTGTTGACGACAGTAAATGGAGTGGCACCAAATGTAGTCGTCAGTTTGTTGATTTTGTCTTGTCGGACTAGCACTTTGTCGCCCACGTTTACATTAGAATACTGTGCTCCACGTCTGGCGTCGGCGTACATCTTTGCCTTGCCCTTTTGCTCGGCGTCACGGTCGCGCACTGCCACGTCGGGTACGTGGTTCGTAGTCACGTCGGGTAGTTTGCCTCTCATCTTGCGGGCAAACAGCAATTCCGCCGGGCTCTTTCCTGTTGTGGGATGCTCAATGCTCCTGTAGGAAGTCAAGTACTTCCTCATCTCCTTCCTCCAATCGCGCGATTCCGCCTGTGCGATCTGGATCCGCTTGAGGAATGACGCGTTCTGGCGTTCTACTTCCCCATTCGCCTGTGCCCACCTGGCGGTCACTTTGCAATGCACGATGTTGTTTTCCTTGCAATACTCTCGAAATTCCTCGGATGCGAACTGCGGACCGTTATCCGACTTCAGAGACACAGGAAGACCATGTCTACTGAATACTTCGTCCAGGCAGTCGATCACCTTTCCTGCTGTGGTGGTTTGTAATACAACAACTTCATAATAGCGGCTGTAGTAGTCTACCACCACAAGCAGGTGATGACCGGACGGAAGTGGACCCATTAGGTCTACCGCCAGGTCTCGCCATGGTCCGTCTGGGAGGGGTGTCGGTTTCAATGGTTCAGGTGGATCAGGTCGTGCCACCATCTGACAACCATGACAGGATCTGCAGTGACGCTCCGCTGCTTTGTCCATGCCTGGCCACCACACTTTCGTTCTGAGCTTCTGCTTCGTGCCAACAATGCCCAGGTGTCCTTCGTGTGCCAGAGCTAGTGCCCGTGGTCGTAGTTTAGATGGAAGAATGACACGTGTACCGCGTAACACCAACTGACCGATTACACACAGCTCTCCAGCGATTGGTGCATAGGGTTTGCAGTCATCAAAACAGCCGGTTTTGATGGCTGTTCTCACCTTGTGAAGTTCGTCATCAGTGGCTGATGCCTCTTCCACCTCCCGAGTGTTCATTGCTCTCGGCGTCGCATTGAATGCCACAACACGAACATACATTTCAGCTTCGTGTTTGTGTTCTGGTGGTCCAGCTTTGCCATCTATCAAACGTGACAGAGGGTCAGCGATGTTCTGTGTGCCGGGAATATGCACCACATGAAAGTCGTAGGGTTGCATACGTAACACCCAACGCTCGATTCGCGCACACGGCTTCGAACGGAGGCCATATATCGCCTCCAATGGTTTGTGGTCAGTCACCAGATCGAACTTCATGCCATAGACATAAGCATGGAATTTCTCACAGGCCCACACTAGAGCCAGAGCTTCTTTTTCGGTCTGTGAGTATCTGCGCTCACAGTCAGTCAGACTACGACTGGCGTAGCACACTGCTACTTGCTCGCCTCCTTGTTCTTGCACTAAGACCGCACCCAGACCCACAGGACTCGCATCGGCGATCACCTTGGTCGGTGCGTTCTTGTCGAAGTATGCAAGTGTCCCCGTGTCAGACAGACTCTTTTTCAATGCTCTGAAAGATCTCTTTTGTTCTGCACCGAAGACAAATGGGGCGTCTTTCTTTGTCAGTCGTCGCAGTGGTTCTGACAGTGTGGCGAACTGTGGAATGAATCGGCTGCTGTAATTTGCCAACCCAAGGAAGCTGCGCACCTCCGCCACGTTTTCCGGCTCCCTCGCTTGAGCAAGCGCCTTCACTCTCTCTTCTGTCGGGCCAATTCCCTTATCCGTCAGAAGTATCCCCATGAACACCAACTTATTCATGTTGAACTGGCCTTTCTCGGCGTTCAGTGTCAGGTGACATTCTTTCAGCCGCTCCAGGACCTTGTGTAAGCGTTGATTGTGTTGCGTCTCTTGGTCGGGCCCGTGCACAATGATGTCGTCGGATATGTTATCGACTCCAGCAATGCCAGCCAGCGCTGTTGAGATCTCATACTGATACTGCTCGCTCGCCGAGTTCACTCCAAACAGGAGACGTTTGTAGCGATACAAGCCAGCATGTGTAGCAAACGTCGTGATTTCGCGTGATTCCGGTGTTAGTTCGAGTTGATGATATCCCCATCGCAGATCCAATTTGCTGAACACGGTCGAACCATTCATACTCTGCAGCACCTCATCTACAGTAGGGATTGGATGTCGTTCACGTATTATGGCTTCGTTCGCACGCCTCATGTCAATGCAGAGTCTGATGTCATCTCCGTTCGCCTTCGGAACAATCACGGCTGCATTCACCCATGGCGTCGGTCCATTGACAGGTTCGATAATGTCCATATCCAACAGCTCATTGATCTTCTTCTCCACCTTCTGTCTCAGATTGAACGGTGTACGCCTCAACGGCTGAGCAACCGGCTTCACTTCCGGATCGATGTGTAGTGATATTTGTTGTCTCTGCATAGTCTGCAAAAACAACATTGTAATGCCAAAATAACAAAAACTACCAGTCCTGATCAAAGAAATTTTGAATCAGAAGGAACCATATACCCTGGCAGCTAGGCCTTTTCAGTCAAATACCATCTGAACCTCTCTCTGGTTCATTGGAAAACATCTGGCTATGCTGCAATTAATGCACAGTTACAAACAATGGTGCCGCCAGCAGTTGTCGTGGCAACATGTCGTCATCGGCAACCAAGAATGAAGGAGGAACGGCGCCATGCTCCAGCAGTGGGCCAGCCACGGGACAGGATGGTAGGCTTGGGGATCTGTCAGTTTTGATAATTTTGATTCAGCTCTGCACTGTGAAATTAACTAGAATTTGTTGCTGTTGGAATCAACAGTGCATGCGTGTTAAAAGAAATATCCACAGTCGATTTAATACAAATATAACCTCAAAAAATGCAAAGAATTTGTGTTGTTTGTTCAGTCACACAGATTCATCTGAATTACAAATAACCTTATCTTGATCATATTGTATATTTAGGGACCAGGAGCGGCTACTTTGACACTTTTTTTGGATTTTTATTATTTAAAGTGAAAAAAAAGGCAACAGTTTAGTGTTATGCACCTAAAAGAGTTTACATTAGCTAATCATTTGCATCTACAATCCAATTTTTCACCTTAGTGGTTACCTCAGAAAGTGGTCTTAAAGTGGGAAAATCTAGCTAAATCACCGACTCCATGAACCGGCCCATCTTGGACCTTGCAACCAATCACAACCCAGCAGTTTGGAAAAGTAATACGTCAGAGAGTCGTCTGCTGGTTCAGCTGTCATAACAGAGAGCCAAGCGGTACGCTAAAAGTTGCCTTACGTCGGTTTACCACGAAATCGCGACAGCAATATGCCACACTGTTCCTCATACGCTTTTATGGTAACAGTACAGTGAAAGACAGTATCACTAAGATGTCTTCTTGTTAACCTTTGAATCGAGCAGAACTGAAACAGTGTTTCGGTGGATTCGTTGGGACAGTCACAGATACAGCGCGGATCCTAGACGACCCGATTTGATTGACCTAACCATCAAAACGACCACCAACAGCCGCCAAACTTCTCCTCACATATCTTACATACATATGCATACACTATGTTATGAAATAAAATCTCTTGCATTCCTCTAACAAAGAAAATTCACACAAAAACGCGCACACCTCGAGTACAACTTGTTCGGCCGCCCAGCGGTACCATAAAATCGCTTTTAAAAGCTTTACACAAAATACCGCTAGACGCCGCGTTTCTGACTGCGAATATTTAATTGTTTTACTTCACACGCGCGAAATAGTTTAATTACTTATAAATAATATAATAATAATAATTAATTATTATCATCACTATGATTTGCAGGAAATTATCAGTTTTATTATTTTTATATCGATATTTTATTTTTATAATTGTTCATATATGTTTCTAGTATATTTATGTTTTTTTCTTCTGGTGTGTTTTTTGTTTTTTTAGCATTCTAATGTATGTAAAACGCCATGAACAATTTTAAATTGGATGTGGCGCTATATTAAATAAACAAACAAAAATTGTTATTATAATATAATATTTTATTTATGTAGCGCCACATCCATAATTGTTTGTGGCGCTTCACAACATAATGCTATTAAAAGTACAATAAAGAGAAAACTACCCACAGATAATATTATTTAAAAATAAATAATGAAAATACATGTTTCTATATCATTAACTAAGCTGACCTATCAGTCATAAATAAACATACAAATTACATAACAACAATTGTAATAAATGAATATAAAAGTATGGTTAATAGTAATAAATAATTAAAATAGTAAAATAAATACGACGTAATAATAATTTTCATTCATCACATACACAACCATTATGCATAAGAACATATTACTGAAGCTATTTGTTCTACTCATGAATGACATTTCCACCACCAGATATGTAATAATTATTATTTTTGGACAAGACACTTTATTAATTATCGGAACAATAAATCACTAAAATGCAAAAAGGAATATGAATATATGAGAAATATTATGGTGGTAGAAAAAGAAGGATTTAAAAACAGTAATATTAACATGTTATTGTTTTAGTTATTATTGTTAAAACATCGCTTATGTAATATAAGCTTGCATGCTCGCAGTACACGCGGGATGTTTATAGAAATATTGATAAAATAAACAATGTGACATCATTGAAAAACACGTAATTTCCTTTTTCTTTTATAACTAATAGGCAATTTTGGATAATTATGCAGACACATGTAGCATTGAGTGATGTTTTAACCGTGCAGCGTGGCATCACACCTGTGAACCAATGACACTGTCAGACAATGGCCAGAAGTGTATGCATGGATGTCTACAGGCTACAGGTGTCTTTCATGTATTTCAATTCAATTCAATAATTTTATTCCGGACTCAACAGGGCACATATAACAAGTACATGTGACTCTGAGGTCCATATGTTACATTAGGCAGACAATATGTACAGTATGCAATGCTGTGTATAAAAGAAACATATGCATACGGTTAAAATTATTTCAATCAAGTGTGCACATATAAAAGCTTGTTCCAGTGTTTACGGATCATGGAAGTGAATCTTAAGCTTGAAGTTAAAATGTCATTTAAAATATAGTTAACAGACCTATCAAGTCTACACATAAATCTATACACTATTATTCCTAATAACTGATTGGCAGCATTGTACATCAAACAGAGTGCATACCATGTGCAGGCAAGTACTTTCAAATTTTGACATACCAATAATTAAACAACTTAAAAATATTGTGATATGCAATATGCAACCTATTTAATGTAGATTTCTTATAATTCCACCAGAGTTGCACTCCATACATGGGTGAATAATATGAACGAAACAGTGTGAGTTTAACCTCTAGGGAGCCCGTACTAAATGTATGTGATGTCATGTGATGTCAACATGGCAAATGTGTATGTATGTGATGTCAACATGGCAAATCGTCGCTGATTCAATTTCATGCAGAAATGAAGGGATATCAGGTTAATAACCGCTTATATTTTCAAGAAAATTGTACAAGAAACTAAGCGGAAAATCAAAAACTTTTCAGTGACCAGCTGTGGGGAAATAATATGTTTTGATGATTGGTCTGACCCCGTCTGTCGGCGAGTAGTTTGCGAAAGTATTCACATTTGTCCACCAGATGGCGACGCTGAATGGTGAATTACGCGAATCCTCGTACTGGAGGAGGCGGCCTTCTTGAAACAAATGGCTGCGGGAGAATTGCACTGAAAATAGCATATCAATTCATGCGCCAAATGCGCTAGTGAAGAATTTCTTATTCTATAGGACATGGCAAAATGCGGAAATATTAGTGGACATCCAGATATTATTTTTCACTGCGGTTTTGTAAGTTTCGTGATTTTAAAGCAACTATAAACCTACTGATTAATGTCAAAACTCAGATGTTTGTGAAGACTTGAATTGTTTTTGTTTACTTTTCAAGACAGTCTTGCCCCTTGGTAGTTGGTCCAAGCCCGCCGCCGCCGCCTTGCCTGCCAACAAGTTGGTTAGGTTTGTTCTTGTAGCCGCTGGCCTGGGTCTGGCCCTTCCAGCATTACATTTTTACGAAATTATTGCAGAAGAAACGCTCATATGACATATAAGACTTCTACTTATTATCCCCAATCGCACCTACAATAACAATGTCAATGTCCAATGACTAAATATTAACACGACTTCTCAAAAGTTAGTGTTTGTTAAGCTAAGCCAGGCCCAGCACGTTTATAAAATATGTTGCCCTCAGAAGAGGCAATGCTATTGGCTGCTAGGATCTTGTGAGGAAGTGTGACAGCACAACTTCAAAGTCAGCCAGGAAACCAGAATAGCCTGGACCTGGGGCCAGCTTAGCCTTAGTTGGAGCCTGACTAAATAACAAAACGGATATTGACCTATGCCATAGCCTAGGCTATGGCTGTGGTCACGAGTGCAGGACAAAATCCCAACGAACAAAATCCCAACCAATTTTAGATGGACTGTTGGACTAGACTTTCTCTGTGTATGGATACATATATATATATATATATATATATATATATATATATATATATATATATATATATATATATATATATATATATGTATATATACGTTAGTGCTATCCAATCAAACAACACCTAAACACGCACTGTAAAGGTGTTATCTCAAAGGGAAAAATTTGCTCAACATCTTCAATTAGATTAGCGCAGCTAATTGTTTATTAAGAAGCCATTATTGCTATGCATCAAACACAAATGCACACTGTAAGAGTGTTATCTCAAAGGGAAAAATATGCTCAACATCTTCAATTAGATCAGCGCAGCCCATTGTTTATACAGATGTTTGTTGTGTCCCTGGCTTCTGCTGTCTGCCGTGGCTTTGCGGCACCAACCCAATCGTTTTTCAAACCGATCTATTGTATAGTGCTTGGTTTGTGTGGTGATTTCTTAACTGTTTCCTTAAAACGTGACCAATTCCTTTGATTGCATTTAATTAACTTTAGGCCCAGTAAATTTGGTGCAAAGCAATGTTTGTTTGTGCCGATATCAATCGCATTTATCTCCTGCCAGTACTGAGCTTTACAAATAGTCCACCACAGTGTCTTACCGATCCGATAGTAACATATAGAATATTGAAGATATATATATGCAATTTGGAGACAATGTGACACTACCAGCATTTCATATCATTTGATAGCATATCCCTAATCCTAGACTACTCGACACTGGACTACTCACAGATGCAGTTAATGTAGGATCACCTTAATGTTATCTGTAATTGCTACCATCTAAATTCAAAGGAAACATCAATAGCATTAAGATCAATAGGGTGTGTGTGTCCCCTAAAGACAATGCACAATGCACTAGGTGAGAGAATGTACTTCCAGGATGGCAGTTTTCTGAAGGGGAGTGTAAGGATGAGTTGCATTGTTGAGTACAAATGAAATCAGCTAATGCTGTCTTGCAGGTGTTAGTTTTGTTAGAATTTCTGTTTCGGTGAGAAGTAAAATAAACCCAAACAGCATAATAGTGTAGGGTGCATCAACCAGCTCTGCATGGTGATTGTATGTATACATGAACCATGGGACCAAACCATGCATGCATGTATAAATCAAAATAAACCAGTGGTTGGGATTTTGTCCATTGGGATTTTGTCCGGTTGGGATGTTGTCCTCGCACCGTGGTGACTGCCAGGTGCTGATCCACCATATGGCTCTGAGCAAACAAATATTGTGGTCATTGCCAGTAACATGAGGGACACCTGCTGTGAAGTACCTTCTTTAATAAGTAGTACTCTTGGGTGAAAGACACATTAAAGTTGCAATCAATGGGTATTTTGAAGGTTGAACAGAATTGTTTGGTGAAATGTGATTTGCAGTAAAGGAAATCAGTTTGGCAGACATTACATATGATCATGAAAAGAAATGTTGATACTGGCAAAAACAACATTGTAATGCCAAAATAGCAAAAACTATCAGTCCTGATCAACGACATTTTTAATCAGAAGGAAACATTTAAAAGAAAACAACTATAGTGTATACTATATAGATGTAAACATCACATTTTTTATACATATCTATGGGACATTACTAGTCTAGCCAATGCATTGTATTTGTAGCCATATGCAGAGACCCATCCACCCATCACTTGGATGGGTAAAACCAGTTGTGGATGGGTAGAAATATCGGTGGACAGGTAAACAAATGAAGGAGCAAAAAGGTCTTTCAAAATCATAGGTATTGTCAGTTATGCCTTGACAATGGTCGTCACATGTATGTTTGTAGTTTATTTCAGGTCATAAAGCACATCTCACCCGGCTTGTATCTATATGAGTTAACAACCACGTGCCCACCAAAAACTGTGTGACAATCAAATATTTCTTCCTCCATAAGGTTCTGCAATGCACTTTCTGTGTACACACCACACCATAAACATACAAAGTCGAACTATGTTGATTTTTAAAGAGGATGTCTCTTGCAGCTGCAGAGCCCCGCTGGTGGCAGTGGTGCTACTATGATACGCCAGCGGTTGTCGTGGCAACATGTCATCGGCAACCAGCAATGAAGGAGGAACGGCCCCGTGCTCCAGCAGTGGGCCAGCCATGGGGCAGGATGGTAGGCTTGGGGATCTGTCAGTTTTGATTCAGCTCTGCACTGTGAAATTATACTAGAATTTGTTGATGTTGGAATCTACAGAGCATGCGTGATAAAAGTAATATCCACATTCGATTTACCATGGGTAATACAAATATAACCTTCCAAAGAATTTGTGTTGTTTGTTCAATCACACAGATTCATGCAGAATTATAAATAACCTTATCGTGACAAGCTGTACATGTTATTTGGTAATTTGAATACACAGGTTGACATAACAATCAATGGTGTAAACATTGACAGAGTGCGTGTGACTATAAATTTCTTGGGGTGTTACCCGGTAATAGATGAGAAATTGAATTGGAAAGATCACATAGCAAATGCTAAATCAAAGCTCTCTAAGAGTACAGCTATATTATATGAGAAATTGAATTGGAAATATCATATAGCAAATGTTAAATCAAAGTTCTCTAAGAGTACAGCTATATTATATGAGAAATTTAATTGGAAAGATCATATAGCAAATGTTAAATAAAAGCTCTCTAAGAATACAGCTATATCATATAAGTGTAGTCAAGTAATAGACTCACAGTCTATGCATATCCTGTACATCTCATTGTTCTTACCATACATTAGTTATTGTTCTGAAATTTGAGGAAACTCATATCCTTCTATTGTCAATTGTCTTGTTGTACTCCAAAAGAGTATGTATGGGGTAGGTCATCTTGACCACACAACTCTCTTTTCTATAGGTCGTATATTAAAATTCACAGATCTAGTGAAATTCAAAACAGATGTGTTTATATATAAAGCATACTAATGCATGTTACCAGCTAATATACAACAGCATTTTGTGAAGAAAAAAGTTGTTTATTCAGTCACGCAGATTCATGCTGAATTATAAATAACCTTATCTTGATCATATTGTATATTTAGGGACCAGGACCAGCTACTTTGCCATTTTTTTAAAGGATTTTTATCATTTAAAAAATGTCCCAGTGATTTCATCAAGATAAATAAAATATTCGCTCAATTACCTAGCATGTTGTAGTGGATATAGATAAAATTATGTAAAAAAAACATGCCAATTTGTCCAGAGGAGGGAACTTCAGTATTGTCCTTTTGTGACAAGGGGATATTGACTGTTACAGATGATGCTTTGATGACAAAGGAACACAAGCAGCTGCTGAATGACAACAGGAATGACTTTGTCGAGAACATGGTCCCTGAAGATGTTCTCAACCTGCTTGTGTCGAGTAAGGTGTTGTCGAGTCGTAACGTGGCGTGTGTCAATAGGGAGAAGGGCAACACCAATGTCATGAACGAGCATCTGCTCGACATCCTTCTGCACAAGCCTGACCGTGCATTCAATGAGTTTGTGAACGCGCTGCGCAACACCGATCAGGACCACGTCGCAAGCCTGCTCGTGAAGCGAGGTGAGACTGGTGTGATGAGGGTTGAATTAACTTCTATTAATTCCAATTATTTCCAATTTATTATTCATGTTTATTTACCAAGGATTGATACCAATAAAGTACAACATATTCACAAAAGTTTAACTGACCTTTATTCAGTTCATATTAAATTACCAAATCAGTAAATCAATGTATTTGAGCAGAGCTTTGTTAGACAAAGACTTGCAACCTAACTTTTGTCAGTTGACAAAGTCCTTCTGAAAATGACACAGTGTACAATGTTTTTGGTACTTTTAGCCTTATATAATGTCTAAATTTATATTGAAATATATAAGTTTATATTCTGTTTCAGTAAATTTCTTCAGTTCAAATAATTTTTTTTGCTAAAACTCTCATAGAAACTTTACACTGGGGGTAATTTTTACTTTTATTATTTGAAACTGTCATAGAAAGCCCACACCAGCGGGAATCATTACTTTTATTACTTGAATCTGTCATAGAAACATCACACCATATCACTATATTGTTCACAGTGTTGTTGACAGTAATGGCACACTAGGCACCAGTGCAGTGTTTTTCATTTGCAATATAGTGGCAACATAGAATGCAATGTGGCCACCCTTTCCATAAAATGAATGCAACATATTATTAGTCGCATAAGTGTGGTAATGTTACTGAATTATCCCAGCATTCAGAATACATTGACAAAATTCCCTTTAAAATGTTCAGATTGATGTCTGTCGCCAACTGTCCTGCCCACTTTTGGTTGTTACGGTCCAGTGTCATCTCTCACATTTGTTTTAATCTTTGTTATGGCTGCTCCTGGCACATTACCCACAAATGTATTCTCGTGCACGGCACCTCATAATGTGGCTGGAATAGTAAAGTTACCTTACCAATTTAACAGTACATAAACTTACCTAACAAAGGTTGCTCACTGACATATTGGTGCAGTGTGCTTGAATTTGATCCTTATCAAATGTGATTGAAAATAATGATTCAGGTATGTATAATTGCAGCATTACAGAATGAGGTTTGTAATGTATGACACAGAAAAAAATACATGAAAAATACATGAAAAATGTTGAGCCTGTTTTCCCTGTAACCACTATGATATGTATTTGTCATTGTAAATTTATAGTTATAATCATACCCAAACAAAATACATTAAGGGATACTCCAGTCAGTCAGATATTCAAAGCATTTACTTACAAATGTATAGTATATTGGTTGCGCATTGTAATTGTGCACAAAGATCGTTAATAATTAATTATTAATTAGTTAATTTCTGTATAATTGTATCCACAGAGATCGGTCATCGACCAATCACCAAGTGCACAACAACCGCTGACAGGGACAACTTAATACATATAACGCGAGTAACTACACCGTGTCTGTATTCGGACTCAAGCCATATCAACGTGTGCTGCCTGAACACTCGTTCTGTGAAAAACAAAACTCTTTCAATTTCGGACTATGTTACCTCTCACGACTACGACATTATGTGTTTAACAGAGACATGGCTTCGCAGTGACATTGACGCAGTCTGCATCAGTGAGATGGTCCCCACTGGATATGAATGTTATCACGTTCCACGAAATACTGGGCGAATCGGTGGCGGCGTGGGACTCATGTTTAAAACAGGACTGACGGTGACAACTGTGTCATCCTCTCACACTGATACTACTGTGTCACACTTTGAATATCTAAACTGCCGTGTTGAACATCACGGTGCAACAATTCATGTTATTGTCGTGTACCGTCCGCCAACATCCACTCAGAACGGATTCAAAACAAGCATTTTCTTCCAAGAATGGTCATCTTTTATTGAGCATGTTGCAGTTCAATGCGCGGACAGCATCATCGTCGGGGATTTAAATTTTCATCTTGACTCGGACACCAACGCAGACGCCAGCAGGTTCAAAGATTCGCTCTCCACCTGCGGACTCAAGCAACATGTCAACGAACCAACGCACATAAAAGGTCATACGCTGGATGTCGTAATAACAAATGAAGATTCCAACAACATCATACAGAACCTAGCAGTGACGGATCCAGTGTTATGTGATACGTCTGGAAACATCAGTGGTGATCACTACGCAATATCGTTCTCTGCTCGCTTGTCAAAACCACGCACAAATCGAGTGATTGTTAAATTTCGAAAATTACGTGAGATCGATACTACGACATTCAAAGAATGTATTTGTCAGGACAAAAACCTATGTGATATTGAAGCCCCTCTCCATGACCTCATAACGAACTATAATCGCTCGTTGAATGATATAATCAATTCCCAGGCACCACTGTTAAATCGAACAATAACGCTCCGACCACACGCCCCATGGTACACATGGGACACTCTTCGTGACGCTAAACGCAAACGACGGCAGCTAGAACGTTGCTGGCGCTCAACAAAACTGGAGGTACATCACCAAATCTACCGTGACTTTTGTGTTGTTGTCAATAAGTCACTACGTGCCGCCAAATCTGAATACTATGAGAAACAAATCAAGCAGAGTCGGTATGATACTAAGGCAATGTTTCGAACAGTAAACACCTTGATGGGAAACAACAGAGGATGCCCATTGCCTAAACACACGTCAGATGCTCAACTCGCCAGTGACTTTTCACACTTTTTACTGCAAAAGTGTCGATGATCCGCGACTCTCTGTGTCATGAAGACACCTCGTATCTTACGACACCAACAGATGATGGCGTTCAAGTGACACTGGATACGTTTGTACCGACGACAAATGAAGAAATCATAGACATCATAAAATCTTCGCCTGATAAGTCTTGCAAACTGGACCCCATTCCAACTTGGCTACTGAAATCATGTGCTCGTGAACTAGCACCAATAATAGTGGCTATTGTGAATAGATCCTTTGAAACATCCAAAGTGCCTGCAGAGCTGAAGTACGCCCACATTAGACCTCGACTGAAGAAACCATCGCTTGATCCAGAGTTACTAAGCAACTACCGTCCAGTGTCAAACCTGCCATTCATCTCCAAGATAGTGGAGAAAGTTGTTAATACTCGAATCGAGCAACATCTACTAGAAAACAATCTGCACGACCCATTGCAGTCTGCCTACAGAAAACAACACTCAACCGAAACAGCTCTAATCAAGATACAACATGACATCGTCCAGGCACTGGACAGTGGACGTGTTGCAGCGCTCGTTTTGTTAGATTTGTCAGCAGCGTTCGACACGATTGATCATGCCATCCTCCTCGAGAGATTGAAAGAAACACATGGCATGTCTGGCGATGCACTGTTATGGATGGCATCATATTTGCGCCAGCGATGCCAACAAGTCATAATTGGTGAAGATGCTTCGGCTGATGTAACACTGGGATATGGCGTCCCACAGGGATCGGTGCTTGGTCCAAAACTTTACTCACTTTACACACGACCACTTGGAAACATTATAAGGCATCATAAATTAGACGAATGATTGCATCAGAGACGTTCGTACCTGGCTAACGAGAAATATGCTCAAGCTGAATAAGGAGAAGACGGAAGTGATCTTGTTCACATCCAAACACGGACTTAAATCATTATCTAACATTACTGTTACCGTCGGGGAACAACAACAACTACAATCATCTTCCGTCCGCGATCTTGGGGTTATCTACGATCAACACCTGAATATGAGTCAGCATGTTCGTTCGGTATGTCGAACAGGGTATTACCACCTGAGGAATATTGGGAGAATTCGACGATATCTCACCCAAGATGCAACAAAAACACTTGTACATACCTTGGTGACCTCAAGATTGGATTACTGCAACTCGCTACTTTACGGTTTGCCCGCGAATCATCTTGCGAAGATGCAACGCCTACAGAATGCTTGCGCGCGTGTCATCACAAGAACCGGTCGCCGCTCACACATCACTTCTGTTCTAAAAGAACTTCACTGGCTTCCAGTCCACCGCCGAATAGAGTATAAGATCTTGTCACACACCTATCGTGCGATACACCACCAATCGCCAGTCTACCTGAGTGATCTACTCTCCGTCTACAGACCAACACGCTCTTTACGGTCAGAATCAACTATCATGTTGACCGTGCCACGAACCAGAACTGTAACATATGGAGACAGAACTTTTATGAAAGCAGCGGCGACGCTATGGAACAGTTTGCCTGTTAACATTAGAAATTGTGATACCTGCACTACATTTCAAAGGCAACTGAAGACATTTCTGTTCCGGCAGCACTATATAGACAACAAATAGACTCATCAACACTTTTAATATACTTAATATTTATTCTTAATAGTTCATTTATTTTAATGCCATGAATGTACATTTTATCCGCAATCTTACTACTTTTATTCCGCTTAATTCTATATATTTATTTGTTTATTATTATCATTTGATAGTTCTTATGTAATATATTACTTAATTACTTATTGCATTATATAATTGTATTCTTACTCTTTCAGTTTACGACTATTGTTGTTTAGCTTTTAAATGATTTAACTAAATATTGGAATGTTTTAATTTCTCTGTAGATTTATTATTATTATTATTAATGTGAACTGTAAAGCGCCATAGAGCACCGTGTGATTATGGCGCTATATAAATATTGTATTTTATTATTTTTATTTATTATCTAGGGACCAGGAGCAGCTACTTTGACAATTTTTTTAAAGGATTTGTATCATTTAAATAAATGTCCCAGTGATTTCATTCAGATAAATAAAATATTCCAATTTGCCAGAAGAGGGAACTTCAATATTGTGCTTTTGTGACAAGGTTATATTGACTGCTACAGATGATGTCTTGATGACAAAGGAACACAAACAGCTGCTGGGTGACAACAGGAAGCAACTGGTCGAGAACATGATCCCCGAAGAGGTTCTCAACCAGCTTGTGTCGAGGGAGGTGTTGTCGAGTCGTGACGTGGCGTGTGTCAATAAGGAGAAAGGCGACATCAATGTCATGAACGAGTGTATGCTTGATATTCTTGTGCGCAAGCCTTACTATGCATTCGAGGAGTTTGTGAACACGCTGTACAGCACCGGTCAGAGTTTTACTTAAGATACAGGGCGGCCTACTATTGCAAATTTTTCAGGATCATTCCAGAAATTTACCTCAGATTACAGTTATGAAAACTGCTCCTGTATTATAGAAATACAAATATCACCCTCTCTGAGTCTCTCACACTAGAGACAATTATATACATAAAAAACTGCTAATCTTATAAATAATGCCCAGACTAGTTAGTACCCAGTGGCCATGCCTAAGAAAATGTCGTCATTTATCAAGTGTCGATTTATCAATGTGTTGATGATTCAGATTCAGTTACATCCTGGCTTGTGAATGGGTTAGGATCATTCTGGGTACGGAGGCTTGATTGGCTACTATAGGGTGGGGGTGGATAACATGCTGAACTTTACTAGACAAGCTGGACTATTTGGTTGGCAGTTTTACTTGTCTGCTCTTATATTTACTAGTATTTACTAGTATACCCCTTATAAACAAATGTTTTTTAAAGTGCAAAGTTTATTCAAGGCAGAAAGTAAAAAGATTATTGTAAGAAAGATTATCTCAGCACATGGTGTGCATGTTGTGTTGGGGATACCCTAATCCCAGACCCCGTGGGGTACGAGAGGAGGAAAAGATTGGGAATTGCTGATCTAGTAGATGTCATATCACATTTACTGCAGTGCACATCGTAATTACAATTTATAAACATTGTTGGCAGAGGCAAAGATAAATTGCGTAGACCTACAGACATCAAAAGATGGAATGTGGCAACATATTATAGAAATAAAGGTGACGGTAAACCTTAAATAGTCAGAAGTCATTCGTTTCTTCATTCCTACAAGGTACATGCACATTTGAGTTCACATAAATAACAAAACTTAAACCCTCAGGGCAAAGAGACACAGAAAGGGAAACAAAAGAGATGTGATATACCAGGAGAGAGATGGAGAATATGGTCACTGACAGAAAACAGTGGCGCTCCTTGGTCAATGGCGTATGGCAAGCAAACAGGCATAAGTAAAGTAAATAAAAAACAAAACTTATTATACTAACTCGTTGTTTGTTCATTTTCTCAAGATATATTGGCAACAACTAAACAAATCTAAAGTTTAATTTATTGTACCAAATTGTTGTTCTCCCATAATAAAATACATTTAATACTTAAACGTGTTTGCACATTTTTAGGTACGTATAATTTTATAATGCTCAAATTCCCACAGTTTTTAGAGTGAAAACAGGTATTTTTAATAGTATCGACTCTCTGTATATCTCACTGTCTCTCTCTCTATCTCTATCTCTATCTCTGTGTCTATCTCTGTCTCTGTGTCTATCTCTGTCTCTGTGTCTATCTCTGTCCCTGTCCCTGTCCCTGTCCCTGTCCCTGTCCCTGTGTCTGTCCCTGTGTCTGTCCCTGTCCCTGTCCCTGTCCCTGTCCCTGTCCCGGTCCCGGTCCCGGTCCCGGTCCCGGTCCCGGTCCCGGTCCCGGTCCCGGTCCCGGTCCCGGTCCCGGTCCCGGTCCCGGTCCCGGTCCCGGTCCCGGTCCCGGTCCCGGTCCCGGTCCCGGTCCCGGTCCCGGTCCCGGTCCCGGTCCCGGTCTGTCTGTCTGTCTGTCTGTCTGTCTGTCTGTCTGTCTGTCTGTCTGTCTGTCTGTCTGGCATGGTGTTTTCTGGAAATTACACATACATACACTCATTGTTTGGGCTGCGGTATATTATAATTAGGAAGATATTATTTTGGAGCTAAAATACATATGTAAGGACATCTACAGTACGCCGTGCTAAATATAGTGAATATTTGTATGTCGTAATTCAATTGCTTTATCAAATGTGGTATTACCCCAGATTTACATTTCTTTCGAACAAAGTGGCGCCAACGAACGTGATCTTTGTTACATCCTACATATAGCAAAACGCATTATTTATTTGTAAAAACGTTTTTGATATACAGTAGTTCTTACAATTTCTTGATCACGTGATAAGTATCTAATTCCATATTCCGAGATTGACGGTCCCATCTCGGAATTCCGAAACGGGCAAAGATGGCGGACGTCCAATCTCGAGATTGACTTTATCCCGAGACTGGACGTAACAGTGAACACAGGCCTGGTTGAGGATGGGTACCGTAGCTTATCCTATATAGGCGCCAACATTATGCATGGTTCTACATAAAATCCTATAAAACAAAAACTTCTTAACGTATTTTAATAATTTTAGCACGATTGAATAATTTAAATATGTGGCTACATTTTATCCATTGGACGTATGGACATTCTGCCACCCAATTATATTCTGATAGCATGGTGAAATTCTGGTTATTTTTTTCCCGTTTTTGTCCAAATCCACGTAGTAATATTCCGATTAAAATACATACTGTTTCGTAATTATAAATGCATTACAATAATGAGTGTTTCAGTTATTCATTTATGATCATTATTAGCAAAGTTATAACTTTTATGAAATACATTAAAATGTTTCCAAATTGCGTGCGCTACGGCAGTAATTAATGGTCTTGGGTCAAAGTCGAGGTGCGGCTTTAATTAAGGGTTTTGCCGATATCAAATAAGAAATTCGGGATTTAGGTCAAAAGTCGGGGTGCGGCTTTAATTAGGGGTGCAGCTAGTAATACAGGATTTAGGGTAGTTGTTTTTTTATTTCATTTTTGTTCATGTAAAATACACTAAAATAAACATATTAATTCTAGGACCAGTGTATATTTAGCAAACCAGGTAAATGGTTTATACGAGATGGTTTTCACAATGTAAACAATTGTATTTTGGCTCCAGGTTCAGACTGTCGGTGTCATCAAGACTTTTGCCAATATGGAGCAAACTGAAACTGGAAGTAACAAGAGGAAGTTATCTTTGTCCGAGAATCTTAGGAGCCCCATGAAATGGGCAGGAACACCTAAGTCACATTAGTCGTCAAGCGTGGATGATAAGGAAGTGAGCAGTCCCAAAAGGATCAGAAGGCACTATCCAAACCTATGAGAGCAAAGGGTAAATTGGTTTTCATCCCTACTGATGTGAGGAAAGCAATGGTTGCATCGAAAGCTGAGCGTGCTTTAGTGGGGGGGTTTTCCATCTATGACCCTACTAAAGCCAGCGGCTCAAGGTTCCGGCAAGTTCGAGCACCCACGAGTGGAGGCATCAGACATTCCAGTGTTAGGAGGAACACAACAAAACAGGAACTGATAGAATTAATCCATCCTCTCTTCTTTCCTGCTGGAATGAACCGCTTTGGCCTAGTGAATGAATTCAAATTTGACATATCAACAGATGTCCATGGCACGCAACTTATGCATGACGGTGAGTCCGTGAAAGACTTGATCGAGCGCTTACGATTAAAACGCCTGAGGTGTTATCTTCTGGCTAAAGAATGAGAACTTCATTGTGACAGTTCAGATAGTCTGGAAACCGTGACAGACATTGTCCAGAAGAGAAGTATCAGGTGTGGTATAGAAATTTCCAGTCTGGTTTGAGTTGTATTAGTTTCAAATAACCAGAGCAAACAAGTAGGGCCCACAACTGTACTGTAAGTTTAAAAGAAACTAAGGCAATATAGTGTCTGTGCATTGACGTAAATTGTTTTGTCTATCTCTTTTGAATGGGCAGTGCAATTCCCACCTACTAGTGAATACCAAATGACTGACTGTGGGCAAGCAGTGTAAGCATTTGTGCACTTTATCGATATTATTGCACTTTTGGAAACCCCATGGCATTCTGTTGTATCAGTTGAATTGATGCTGTATGACATGTCTTTGTTTCTGTTACTGCCTCATGTACATTTTATTTATAATTATGATTTTTTATAAATATTTTGTTTGAATTCTATTTTATATCGTGTCATTTTTTTAATCCCGGTTCATATGTTGTCCGAGGCATGGAGCTGCCTTGCCTATAAACATCTTCAACAAAAACTGCACTGCACAGAAATAATAAATTCCAGCCATGTGAAATACACGAAAAGTTCTGCTTTGACAGGTCCGATGAATTTATTATGTCATACAGAAGCTGTTTGCGTTTCTTTTTGAGTTTATTAAATATATTAATGTTGTAATACACTTACAATGTGCCTTACACATTGCTCTAGCTGTTAGTATTTTGCATGCAAGTGTACTGGAGGCTGGACATGTATGTTTGTTTTTAACTGTCCATGTCAGTTTTAGATGTTTTGTTGAATTGACAACAATTCCGGCATTTAGTAAACATTATTATTTATTCATCTACACTGGTGTAAACATTTGGAAATTGTTATGTTCATTATTTTGTCATTGTCACTGTTTTTAAGTGTTTGTCAGTTAGGGAGTTCACCCATTACTGGGACCAATACTGATATGTATGTTGTGATACAGATACAAAATGTCCGTGTCGCACATTTTAATTGTTTTGCAACAAAGTGGCATTGATTTAATGCATATAGATTATATAATTATACAGCATGTTTCAATTTGAAATGCCATTCTTTTATACATACTTGAAGCATATCATGTAATGAATGTCTTCATGTCGATTTTTACAAAATAAATCTTATACTATGTGCCATTTTAACTGTCTTATATGGTGCGTATTCATGTTAAATGAGACGGGATTGATTAGGTTTGTAGTTACGTAATTATAATCCAATAATATTTTGAAAGCACTGGTAATGTATCTTTCAATTTTCATCAAACCATAATTTGCAAAATCTTGAAATTTTCAGACGTTCCAGTCTCACCAATATGTGGTGTGTCACTTGTGATTTTTATAATGCAAAATTGTTTCCACTGCTAGGCCCTATAGGGGGCACCACTGTCAGAATTTATTTCTGCAGTATGTTGTATTGGTCCGTCAGCCCACCCAGGATTTGACATATTTTGGGACTTTGCCTGTTTATAATGCAAAATAAACGACAGCAATTAACATTTCAAAACGAAATAGAACACAAGGAGCTATTGTGAGTTGAAATCAACGGAGAATCTGTGTGTTTTAATTATAGAGACAAGAACTGGTTACATAATTTAGCTATGTGTGAATACGCGGTTAACTGGCTTACCGCAGTGGCCTCGATCTGCGGATCGCGTGCGTGATAAGACTACCACCACTGGCGGAGATCGGTCAAAATACCGTACCTTGCGCAGTGTTGTGTTGCTTTGTGTTCTAAAAAGGCTATGTACTCTTGTTTTGATGATGTAGTTCACACCTTCCTCTGCAGCCTCGTAGTTTTATTTTGTGAATCGGCAACCGATAAGTCTGTGAATTTGGCAGGCGGAAATTGGTGCTGTTTTTTACCAAGATAGTTGAATAAAACCATCAACGATCACATTGAATGTAAGCATAATTATTTGTGACACCTATAATGTTTTATTCTTCAGTCTATTTACAATGTGTGTGCTGAATTTGAAGAAAATTTATCGATCCTCTCATCATGTTTTTCCCCGCACAAAAGTACACATATGCTCTGGAAAAGGCCCATATAAACGGATTTATGGGTGAAAATAACGTGACTTTATACTGTTATTTTTCACTTTGCTACAAAATACTGTGGATTATCGATAGTGTTAAAGTCCTGAGAATTTATATTTACTAAGGTAAGTGATAAGTGTAGTTTGGATACGCCGATGATTGATGATTTTGATGCGTGCATTCTACTCTAAATTGGAGGCTGATTTGATGAGTGGAGGTCACGTTGCCACATTCCAACAATCTGATTCGTCAATATCGTTTGTTTATAAATAATGGCACCACATGCTAGTGTTGATTTTGCCATATTCTTCAGTTTGTCCATTGTATTAGGCAGTTTTGTCAATATATTTCAGAATCAGGACAGGAACTCGTTTTTTTCCCGTTTTTGTTTAACATATTTCTGTTCCCAAAACCATAGGTTGAGGATCCAGATTGGCTGCCTTACATGAACATTAAATATGTACATCATAAATTAATTGGTTTTAAACTGGCTTATTCATATTTCTAATTTCCTAGGCTTTCCAACGGTACCAAGATTTTGAAAATCGAACAAGAAATAAGAAAGTTATTGCATGAAACCACAAGTTACATCAGATCTGCTAACTGTTTTCCATTAAGACAAAGGCCAAACAACGAGCCTAATTTCTGACATATAGAAACCCATAACTTGTTTAATACTTGTCACATAAAGGTGATCATGGTATCATCTGAAAGGTATGTTCAAACCCTTTCCAATGATACCAATTATGTTGGGAAGGGTTAACTTTTAATTTTTTTTTCCACATAACATATCACTTGAAAATTACTTGTGAATTTGTTGTACATTCATTTTTAAACATTTCTCATTTTAAGTAGTTTAGCATTGACGTTAAACTATCCATATTATATTTTCCGATTTAATCTTACCTTAAGTACATCCTGAAGTTCGGAAATTTATATAGAATCCACTTCCGTGTTGCCACTGTTGGAACAGTGAGCGTCCATGGTTTCGACTTTCTATGACTCCCGGTGAGGGCGCTGCGAAATTCGAACATAATTTCCCGCCATTCGGAGTCGGCGATCCTCTACATTTATATATATTATATGGCAAAACCTAGATTGGGCCGATGTGGGCTATCTCGGTTCGACATATATGTCGAGATCAGGCCAATATCGTTTGGCTATCTGAGTATATACGTAGCATTGAGTGATGTTTTAATTGTGCAGACAATGGCCAGAAGCGTATGTCTACAGGATACAGGTGTCTTTCAGGTATGCGATGTCAACATCGCAAATCCACGGCTGAATCAATTTCATGCAGAAATTAAGGTTATTAGAAATTAATTTACGAGATAATGAGGTATGATAATCTCACGAAGTTTATGAAGCTTAGGTATGTTTGGTAGCTAAATAATTGCTGAATTTTCAAGAAAAGTGTACAAGCAACTTAGTGGAAAATCAAAAACGTTTCAGTGACCAGCTGTGGGGAATATGTTTTGGTCAGTAGTCTGACCCCGTCTGTCGGCGAGTAGTTTGCGAAAACATTCAAATTTGTCCACCAGATGGCGACACTGAAGTACGCGAAGCCTCGTTCTGAAGGAAGCGGCCCTCTTGAAAATGGCAGCTATTTGTTGTGAGCGATTTTAAAAGAAATTCACTCACAACATGCTCTAGTGAAGAATTTCTTATTCTATGGGACATGGCAAAATGCGGAAATATTAGTGGACATCCAGATATCATTTTTCACTGCGGTTTTGTAAGTTTCGTGTTTTTACGGCAACTATAAATCGACTGATTAGATGTTTGTGAAGACTGAAGTTTTTGTTTAGACTTTTCAAGACAGCCTTGGTTAGGTTTGTTCTTATAGCCGCTGGCTTGGGTCCGGTCCTTCCGGCATTTAATTTTTACGAAATTATTGCAGAAGAAACGCTCATGTATGACGCTTCAGATTGTTATTCCACAGCGCACCTACATGACTAAATATTAACACGACTTCTTAAAGACCTGCGGCTGGAAGAATAAAAAATAAAAGTAAAAAAGACTTGCCCTAAAATACGAGATTGGACTTGGAGATGGAACATAACCTTGAAGATATCCCACTAGATCACGATATGCAACACAACACTAGATCCTCACTAGGTCTGGGCTACGACATTATAAAAAATGAATGAACATACAGCTGCATCAGTAAACAAGAATAACATAGAGTTGACAAACATGCAGTTTGTGTCTATAATGACTATATGAGTTAATAACTACGTGCCCACCAAAAAATATGTGACAGTCAAATATTTTCAACTGCATTTAAGGTTCTGCAATGCACTTTTTATTTATATACCACACCATAGACATACAAAGTCATATTATGTTGATTTTTAAAGAGGATGTCTCTTGCAGCTGCAGAGCCCCGCTGGTGGCAGTGGTGCTGCTATGATACACCAGCGGTTGTCGTGGCAACATGTCGTCATCAGCAAGCAGGAATGAAGGAGGAACGGCGCCGTGCTCCAGCAGTGGGCCAGCCACGGGACAGGATGGTAGGCTTGGGGGTCTCTTAATTTTGATAATTTTGATTCAGCTCTGAACCAGGGCAATTAAACTAGAATGTTTTTATGTTGGAACCTATAATGCAAAAGTAATATCCACAGTCGATTTAACAAAAATATAACCTTGCAAAGAATTTATGTTGTTTATTCAGTGACGCAGATTCATGCTGAATTATAAATAACCTTATCTTAATCAAAATATATATTTGGTGACCTGGAGCAGCTCTACTTACCAATTTATTTAGGATTTTTATCATTACAAAAATCCCAGTGATTTCATCCAGACTAGGAGGAGGAGGGAACTTAATTATTGTGACGCGGTGACATTGACTGCTACAGATGATGTCTTCATGACAAAGCGTCACAAGCAGCTGTTGAGTGAGAACAGGAACAGACTTGTCGAGAACATGTTCCCCGACGACGTTCTCAACCTGCTTGTGTCGAGCAAGGTGCTGTCGGGTCGCGAGGTGACGCGCATCAAGGAGAAAGGGAACATCGACGTCATGAACGAGTGTCTGCTTGACTTCCTCGTGCGCAAGCCTGACCGTGCATTCATGGAGTTTGTGAACGCGCTGCGCAGCACCGATCAGGGCCACGTCGCAAGCCTGCTCGTGAAGCGAGGTGAGACTGTGTTGTGATGTGGGTTGAGTAACTGGGTTGAATTAATTAACTTGTATCAATTCCAGTTCGTTTCCATTTCATGTTTGTTTACTAATGAGTGATTCCAAAATACAACATATTCACAAAAAGATAAATTCCAGTTTAGTTCAACTGATCTTTATTCAGTTCCAATTAAATTACCAAATCAGTAGATCAATGTATTTGAGCAGAGAATTGTTAGACAAGTAATTGCAGCCTATGTTTTATCTGGTAACAAATCCTCTCACGTATGGAAATACCTGCAGTTCTGCTGTTGGTTGTTTTCTCTGGTCTTTTACCAGAAATGCGCATCTGAAAATGACACAGTGTACCATGTTTTTGGTAATTTACAACAATTTATATATAAACAATTTATATATTGTAAGTTTATGTTCCATTTAATTAAATTCCTTCAATTCATATTACTTTTTAATATCTGGAAACTGTCAAAGAAACTCTAAACTGGCGGGAATCTTTACGTTTATTATTTATAACTGTCATAGAAACCCCACACCATCGGGGTCCCGAGCGGCCTGCTCCACGCTGCATCAGCTACGCCGTGGAGGAAGAGGCAGATGAGGAGGAGGAGAGAGCCACGCCTCCTCGCCACAAAGCAAGAGGTACATATTGATCACAGTGTTGATGGCGTACCAGTGCAGTGTTCTTCACCTAAAGTACAGTCACAAACTGAATGCAATGTGGCCACCCCTTCCATAAAATTAAGGCAACAGTATTATTAGTCTATTAATATTATAATTAGATTAATGTTATTGAATTCTCCCAGCATTCAGAATGTCCTTGTGAAGTTCTTCAGATTGACGCCTGTCACCAACTGACCTGGCTACTGTTGATACAGTGACATCTTTAATATCTGCCCTGCCATGTTACGTTACCCAGCAATGTATTTTTTCTCATACACTGCACCTCATAACATGGCAGGAATACTAAAGTTATCTTACCAATTGGTGCAGTGTGCTTTAATTTGACCTTTATTTTGCTTTGTGTTTGAAAACAATGATATATGTAACCACTATAACATGTATTTGTCATTGTAATTTTATAGTTATAGTCATACCCAAACTAAATACTTTAAACTGTTGTTGCATTCCAGCTCTTATCATTATTCAGGTTAGGTTGTTGCATATTTGAGTAGAGAAGCGGTTCCACTGATGTACTGTAGTTCTGTTATTTATAAACACTCCTGTATAAAGACTGTCTTTAAAGATACACCATCTCTACACAAACTGGATTTATATGAATAGTTAACAAATGCTCTATTTTCACCAACACAGGTCCAACAATGGGCGTCCGCATCGATGCAGTGAGTTTAACGTCGGACGAGGAGGATGAAGACGTCTTGGCTCCTCGGCCAGTGAAACGCTCTACAAAGGAATCCCGACTGCCACGAGACGAGGCGCTCACTAAGGCAATAAACAATGAGATCCTTGAGACCTCGCTCACCGAGTTGCGTAATCTAAAGAGGGTCGTCCGTGCAGGAATCTCGCCAAAGACAATGAACGCTCGAAAGCGAATCCTCGAGACGATCTCGGAGCTAGCGAGGTTGCGGCGGGAGATTGTGGGCATCGAGGACGGAAGCGTGGTGTTCCGCGTGATATGTCCCACACTCGAGGCACTCGATGACTTGTGGCAAATATGCACCAGTGGCAAACTGCAGCGTTTGTTCATTGACACATACGTCAAAGAGGAACACCGCGGGAACATCACAATCAACGTGTCGGTCAACGAGACTGAGTGGCAGCAGTGTAGGCAGCAGTTGCTGCCCCCTGGTGAGCATCTATCTAACCACACTAATGTCTTCCATGGAATTCAAATGATGCCATTCTTATGGCGAGATTGTCTGCTCCTGTGTCCAGAATTAGCCAGTGTTGTATTTGTTACAGGAAGTCTGCTGTGTTGACAGTGTGGAAATGACACCTGCTTGAAGCCTTGACCACTGAAGGATATTCAACTCAGCTCACTTTGCTAATACAAATAGTTTTTAAATCATAGCTTTATCTAGAGACCCGTCCACCCGTCATTTGGACGGGTAAAAACGAATATGGATGGGTAGAAATATGGAGGACGGGTTGTGGACGGGCAAAAATATGAAGGAGCAAAAAAAAAGGCTTCCAAAACCATAGATATTGTTAGTTATGCCTTGAAAGTGAGTGTAAATGGTGTCAAATGTGTGCTTGTAGCCCATTTCAGGTCATCAGGCACAATTTGAAAGTTTATAAACTAGCTTAACAGTTAACGTCAACGTGTCCACCAAAACATGTGACTGGCAAACCAAAACATGTGACTGGCAATAATTTGATCCTGTATAAAGCCCTGCTTTCCAGGTATTTAAGCCAGCTCACAGAACAATATTCTCAAATACGTATTGCCATACTAGATGGGTATATAGCTATTGAAGTGTTTCAGAAGTGTGTATACTCATGGGAGTCATGGCTGGTGATACTGTGTTACAGAACCTTCATTGGTGACGTCAACTACAGACGACCCCGTCCCAGTAAATTCAAAGGTGGATTCAGTAAGCATCACTTTGGCATTGGTCAAATGTTATGATCAAAATTATCTTTACCTTTCATTGTTCTAGTGAAGTGACTCAAGTCTCTTAGCCCTTAAATCTGGACTGTTATAAACATCTCTCAGTTGAACTGTATATTATATCACATGTTGCTTAGCAAGAAGATGTGTAAACCATCAGATGGATGCTAAACATATGAATAATTTGTTGTATATTTTGCTGTAATTATGGTCCCGTATGCTTTTCAATGTGCAAAGTTTATTGGGCAACGCTATATGTGGGAAAGATTTATCTTGCACAGTGGTTTCCAGACTGGGGTTTGTGTACCCCCAAGGGTTTTTCCGAAGTGCTGGCTGAAAGTAAGAAATGATTGTCGTAAGAAAGATTATCAGAGGACAAGGTGTGCACGTAGTGTTCAGGATGTCCTGATCCCAGAACTCGTGGGGTACGAGAGGAGAAATAAGATTGGGAACGGCTGATCTAGTAGATGTCACATCGCGTTAACTGCAATGCATATCATAATTATAATTGATAAACATTGTTGGCAGAGGCAAAGATTGATTGTGTATGTTTTTAAAATCTGACATTGGCAAACAGTGGTGTACAGGAATCATTTATTAGAGGGTCATGCAATGTAACGGTAGCATGCTCTGACTTAAGTTAAGGAGCAGTGTGGCCCATGTCAACTTCAGTTCAAACAGTTGATGTTTGGTTTCAGAAAACCACTGGAGATTGTCAGCCCAAACATCTACAACTGAAGAAGTCTAATGCTCAAGAAATTAGGTGAGTCTTCTGTCTGTCTGTCCGTCTGTTTTTTCTTTTTGTGGGGTTTTCCCATGAAGACCCAAACACCTACCACACCGCAGTAAACATAATATACTTCTCTGGCAAATCAGCGAGGAACTAAACAGAAATGGTCTCTTATTCAGAACGTGGCGTGACAAGTAATAACCACATAAAATATGTCTGTTACAGAAGACCTCAGATCGTGTGTTACCACAGTGTAGTACTGAATAACATAATAAAATACCATCAGAATTGGTAAACACAATTACAAAATTAATTATCTGTGCAAGGTTTATAATAAATATAAGCCTACGAGCAGCCTAGGTCAACCACTCCATTATGAGAGATAAAAAGTAAAAAGGTAAGTTCTTATATGCAGCTGTAGCTCAGTATCCAGTTGTCAGGAATGCTTAATGCGCTTTACACTTTACGCTTTGGCTGATCAGTTCAATCGAACACCATCTCAGCATGTCAGGGAAGCATACAGCCATGCTGTAATTAATGCGCAAAAACTATTCGTACATATATCCACCAGTGTCCATAGCCAAGTACACTGTACTCAGTCATATAGCTGAGCAAACTGGAGCAATGAGAGTAAAAAAAACTTGCCCAAGGTTTGGCCGCACAGGATTCAAACCCGGGTCAACTTAGTTGAGAGTCTGAAGCTCTTGTCACTGCACCCCTGCATAGTGGATATACAACCTGACATTTCAAATAATATATATATATAAATATATAATTAACAACATGCGTTGTATGTGTGTTGCAGTGTTTCAGAGTCTCCGCCTGACAACACCAGCTGTCCGCTGTCCAACTCCAGCTCCGGGTTCTCCAGCAGCAGTCTGCTGTCCTCCGACTCTGACAACAGCAACCCCAGCTCCACCCGCTGCTACAGCTCATTCGAGGAGCTCCCTGCTGACACCCACACCTCTCCCCACCCAACTCTTCCCTGTCAGGGCGTGGAGAAAGCATGACTGCTCCCACCACAGTTTGTGTGTCCTCTGTAGTGTGGGTCTGTCGGGATAAAGTGTGTGTCTCTGGTTCAGCCTTGGTAGCTGTTTCTTGATTTTAGCTCTACGTTATCCATAGGCATCATGTGGTAACAGTTGTCTCCTTTCTGAAAGACCGTCTAGAGAGATGTGTCATTCTCTGTTGACATCTGTATCTTTTCCCTTCCGTATTCATCTGTCTGACACATTTCTGGACATATGCTCTCAGTTTTGAAAGTATGTACAGCAAATTTGATTTCTGCTACTACTTTCATTGGGGAGGAATGTTTATAGTGTAGACTGGTGGGTACTCCTTTTTTGTTTTTGTGAAGATGTCACTCAAAACGTATTTCTGGCATTTCCATGCCAAGACATTCACTGTGCCTGGTTGCAGACTAATTAATGATCTGTTTCTTTGTCATGTCATAAACACTACCAAGGCCGTTCGGTTCGATAACCGGACACAAATATTATCCTGAAAGACCCAAGTACTCTGTAAGCGTTGGCAGTCTTCTGTGCCTATGTACGGCTAGGAACAGTGACTGAGATTGTAGGCTACATATTTATCAGGTTGACAATGATCACTTGTACGTGTGACCGGCCAAAGTGTTTAACTGCCATGTTCTTGACATCATTGTATGTGTGCTTTTAGTATTTTAGACCATGAACTGTTAGTGTTAGTTTACAGTTATTTTTTTATTGAATGTATAAGGGATGTAGATGTGGTACATTGTTTGTTACTGACAAGTTTGTTTTTTCTTATGTACGACTATTATCATGAATGTATCATGTAGACACCATAGTTTCACTGTTATCAGGTGTATATATATATATACATATACCTTAGATATACATGCATGCATACACAGTTACACACATATATCTGCAAAACAAACAAGCATGCACACACAAACACACGTGTTGATTGTTCTCTCTCTCTCTCCATGCCTATCTCTCTCTCCCTCTCCATCTCTCTCTCTCTCCATGCCTATCTCTCTCTCCCTCTCCATCTCTCTCTCATTTGACAGCTTGCACTATACACTCCGACAAAATTACATAAACATGGACTCACAACTTGTCAAGCACGTAGACATTGGAACAACTGCTATAAGAACATGTTTTGTGCTGCATTTGTATGCAGTGGCTGTATGTAGTGACCTCACCCCATTGGTGTTTGTGTTGTATATATTATGGATAACCATACAGGTCAATTGAATTGATGTTGTATGACATGTATTTGTCTCTGTCACTGCCTCATGAATATATATTTCATGATTTTAATTAATTTTTTATTAAAATTATATTTTATTCCGTGTTTCATTTTAAATCCCGGTTCATAGGTTGTCCTAGACGTGGAGACCACTTTATGAGGAATCCACATTGGGAGATAACTTTTAAAAAGTTTGAAAACATTGTTCTGTTGCTGTATATTGACAAACTGTCAAAAGTTGTTGCACTGTCCATCTTGCATTGTGCCAGCTGGATTAACAAAACACCCCAGAGCATGTGATGTCCTTGTGTAAAGTAACCACTGCAGTCAAACATGAACAGGATGATCTCAGATCAAAATCACCCTGTTGCATTCTTTTGCCATTGAAGCCACCTAAGAGACTTTAAGCCTATGAAACAGTAACCAGCACACTGCTACCTTGCCTATAAACATCTTTAAATAAACTGCACTTAAATAATCAATGCCAGCCATGTGGTGTAAATGAAATTGTCTGCGTTGACAGAGGTCCGATGAGTTTATTATCTCATGAAGAAGCTGATGGTCAAACATTTGCATTTCTTGTGGAGTTTTTTGAAAATATATTAATGTAGTAATACATTTACAATATGACTTACACACTGCTCTAGTTGTTAGTATTTTGCATGCAAGTGTACTGGGGATTCGGCTTGTGTGTCTGTGTTTAACTGTTAGGGAGTTGAGACATTATGGGGACCAGCACTGATATGTGTGTTGTCTTAAGGACGTACAAAGTGTGTCTTAATGAAGGGGTGGCAGAAAGTAGAAACTGTGGGGTTGGTTCTATAAATTCCCTGATGGACACAAAACAGGTGGGAGAGTGAAACCCCTCACCACAATCCATTCAAGAAGTGTGTTTTATGTGTTTAACAGACGAATGTTCAGCACAGAAAATACACAGTGTCCATGTCGTGTATTTTAATTGTTTTGTATATTAGAGGCAGCAAAGTGGCATTGATTTAACAATGTATATGTATTATATATAAAGCATGTTTCAATTTAAATCGTGATTCTTATAAAACTTGAAGCATATCATGTAATGAGTGTCTTCATATCGATTGTTACAAAATAAATCAAATTCTATGTGCCATGTCAACTCTGTCTTATAAGGTGCGTATTCATGTTAAGTGAGAAGGGATTAATTAGGTTTGTAGTTACGTAATTATAATCCAGTACTATTTTGGAAGCTCTATCATTCGATTTTCATCAAACCAGATGATTCATAATGGCAGCAATCGAACACATAACTTTATCAACACTCTGACACAAACTGATAATGTATATGAGTAAGAATGTTTTGTGATACCTTTCCTTAGGATTATGCTGTGGATGTTAAGCTGATCTTATCTAACATATAAGTGGATTTGTTCCTATGTTTACAAATCCAAGTAGCTCAATATAAACATCAGCAATAATGTTTGATGAAATCACATGTGCTGTGTTTCAAGACTTCTTACCTTGGAATATACAACAAATACTGTTTGATGGATTGTTACAAAACTACTTCATTTACAATGTGCTAGTGTAGATAACAAACTTGTATAAAAGTGTATCCATAGAACCAGTTTCACAATATGCCTACATTATGGTGTCAAGATTGTTTTAAAAGACTGAAACTTGACATCAGATAATGTATGGATGGTCTCAGTACAGTAATTTGCAAAATCGAAGCATTTTCACAACCCCCAGCCTGACCAATATGTGGTGTGATTTTTATGAAGCCAAACTGCTATTTGCATTGACGTGGTTCCACTGTTAAGTGATACCCCCATACAACTTCATTTCTGCAATATGTTATATTGATTCATCCACCGCTCCAACATCCAAGATTTAACATATTTTGGGACTTTGTCAGTTTATGAGGACCACAGCAATTCACATTTTAAAAAGATATAGAACAATGAGCTGACATGAGTTGAAATAAAAAGAAAGCATTAGGGTGTTTTTATTATATGAGACCATGACATGCTGGGAAAGAATTTATAATAAAATTGCTGTACATTAATTTTTAAACATTTCTCACTTTCAATAGTTTAGCATCACTGTCATTGCTAAACGGTCTATCTAACGTGTTATCAACTAAGAATTGAATGTACGATTGATATTGACCAAAGTAAAGGTTATTTTGATCAATTTGCAATGTATCTTGACTTGTTTGTCGTTTGATTTAACCATAAAACCAGATGATTAGTGAATGTTTTACAATGCATGAATAATTTCAAAAATACCTCTATTTTAATACTTTAAAAAGTATAATTATTGAATTATATGTGTCGAAAAGGTATTCAGATACACATCAGGCTTAAAACACTATGTGTTTGTCTATTATAGGTCCTATTTCCATGAGATACTCCAATTGTTAACCATTTTGGGCTTACCAACAAATTTCAACGGCACTGTCTTAGGGGAAGCTAACTGTCTCCATCCACACTCATCCATCACATGAGAGTTAGTTGCGTGCTACGAAGACTTCAGTGATATTGATGGAGGTGAGAACATAACCCAAACTCAGATTTGCTGATACGGCTGCAATTGGGCAGAAGTAGAATCTTGACTTCTCTGCTTGTGGGCTTGACGCTTCTGGTCCAGTTCATTGAGACATGTCTCTTCAAAGGTACGGATGCCCTTGTGCGTGGCCAGGCGTAAAGAGAGACAGGCTGCTGTAACAGACACCTGCCATGGATTGGGATGCTGCAGGTCCTCTCCAGAAAGTCTTTATAGATTAGAACCCCGATTCTCTTAGTCGACAACCTGAAAGCTATAGTCAATGAGCCACTGTTCTGTCTGAACCCCACCCATATTACACTTACAGGGACACAGTTTCCCTTTGTTCCTTGCAGGCCCTTTCCCCTCGCCAATGCCTACGTGTGAGGGCACCGAGTGTTGAATAGCCCTAGCTCGGATGGCTTAGCTAGAGCTCTGGTTTAGTCCAACTACTCATGTCGGAGACACCGCGACTATGTCGTGACGTCACGTAATGTTGTGACGTGACGTCACAAATGAAACACGTGGCAACCCTGACTTGATAACGAAGGCGTCTGCAAAAACGTGCATTGAACGTCTTTTTGTCCAAACGATGCGCGGTAAGTAAACATTGTGTAAGTATTTAGTACTACAGTATTAAATGGTATATGACTTATTTGTAGCAGGTGCGGCAACGAAATAAATAATTATCATAATATTAATAATAAATGTTATTACAATGATTTGGAATGAACGTCTTAGACTTAGGCAAAAACTGTATTATCGCCCAGACCCCATCCATAAGATATCTTGAAATGAGCTATTCTAATGATTACGAATCGAGGCACTTCAAGAACTCGACGACATCGACACCATGAGCTAATAAATCAAAGACACGCTACAACAAAGTGCGACAAAACAATCAACAAGCCGTTAAATTCAAGGATATCAACACCAACATGAGCCCTCATGTCAATGACGAAACGACAAGAAATGGTGGAAAACGGCCACTACAAACAACGAAACGAGTACTACTACGCAGACATAATGCAAGACCACAAAAAAAGAACATAATATATATGAGACTATAAGGACGTATAACCAAGAGATCATAGGAGAAAGGATTACGACTTCAAAGAGCCCGAGGAAGGTCAGAAGAAAGCAGACACTGGACCAAGACATACTGATTACCCTCATAAACAAGCATGGTAGAGAAATCCATGACCAATAAAATATTATAGAACGAAAAGAGCAAATCTACACAGAGCCAGTGAACAGAATACTATAATTCACAACGACTCAAACAAGATCCCAGATATAACATCACTGGAAGTGAAAGCAGCACTACGAGATGTGAAGAACAGGACAGCAACGAGCAGCCGGCATATAAGTATCGAGTCGTTGAAAGCAGAAGATATACCATCTCGA